>CAESWR010000855.1:339035-355737 GCA_903171835.1 Mullus surmuletus
TATGCGCGGGGGCGATAATGTTGGAAAAGAGATGTCGGAAAGCGCCCTTACTTACTTTCGTTCATCGGTCCGGGATGGGGGCGGGGGGGGGCAGCGCGACCATAGCAGTTGTGCTCTCTCTGTTATCGGCCCCCCCTGGACCCACACCTAGGGTGTACCACCCTCCCAGTCCCCCCTGACACTATTACAGAGTGAAGTCAGTAGTCAAGGTAGGAGTCAACATCGCTCCTCAGATGATGATCAGCTGACCACCGGTAAAGGCTACAGTTCCCATGATCAATAACAATTATTGAAACCACAACACCAGCCTGCCGACTCTCGCTGCTTCCCCCCCCAGCTCCTCCCTCTGGACTTTTTCCATGATGGGGCTTAGAAGGGCGGCGGGGGGTCCAACTCCTCTGCCACAACTTCCATGAAGGGTCCTGGACGGGCAGGGAGGTCCAGCTCCTCTGCCACAACTTCCATGAAGGGTCCTGGAAGGGCAGGAAGGTCCAGCCAGTCTGCCACAACTTCCATGATGACTCGTTGAACGGCGGAGAGGCCCAATTCCTCTGTAACAACTTCCATGATCTCCCGTGGAAGGGCAAGGGGACCTGAAAGCCAAGCCAAACCGCCAACACATAACTTGTAATTTAATATAAACACGCTCATAATAGGATAGAATGGAATGGAATAGAATGCTCTTCATTGTCATCACACGATTGGACGAGACCAGAGAGCTCCTCCCTTTCCAGTGCAAACCGTTATGAAAATAAGAATATGAATAAAATCTTAAAATGTGATTGCCTTACATTACAAAAATGAGTATAAGTATAAAAGATTTATGTGAATATTAAAAAAGGATAAATACTAATAATATAAACAGAAAAACGTATTGCTCCAATACGCCAGATGGTGTTAATAAAACATTTTAGACTGAAGAGGTGCTCAATAATGATAGTTTTAGTGATTATTTGATAATGCCTGTCAAAGAAATTCTTTCTCCTACTTTTTCGCCATTTGTACGATGTCAATCACTGAAAACGGCACATCAATCCCATTTGTTCAACATCATCTGAGAACCATGAATTCAGAGCAGCTATTGTTCTGGCCTTTCTTTTGCCTTTTATCATGTCAAACACAGACGTATATCCATGTC
Source organism: Mullus surmuletus (assembly GCA_903171835.1). Lineage (NCBI taxonomy): Eukaryota > Metazoa > Chordata > Actinopteri > Syngnathiformes > Mullidae > Mullus > Mullus surmuletus. The sequence goes on from CAESWR010000855.1 coordinate 340,174, forward strand.
TCTTGAGCTGTCATTTTTCATTTGACCCCTTTCTTTCTTTTCTCCTGTATCAAGTAAGACCTCATTTAACAGCCCCCCCCCCCCCTTCTCATTCTTCCTTTCCTCTCCTTTGCCCTCCGCTCGGAGCAGAGGAGCCATGATGCTTGTTATTAACTTTCTCATACCATTTATCTCCCTTTCACTGTCACCATTACCACCCCTCCTTTCTGTCATCCACCTCTCGCTCGCCATCGCTCTCCTCCTCGCCATCCTTCTCACACGTCGTTTGTTTCGGCCTCATCAGTATTCCCCGTCTCGTGTGGACAGCAGGTAAGTCCAGGAACCAACCCCCTCCTCAACCCACCTTCATACCTCCATCTCAACAATACATCATTCTATCTCCTGATGGGAAGTGTGTCGCGGGTCCCGGTACTCCTGTCATTTGATCTTCATGGGATCACACAGCTGCCAGGAAGCATTTGACCAGCCAACGTAAAGGTTTTATCATGCAAATCCACGCTGTTGAATTGCAGATCAGGTGCATTAGTATTTGTCGTGTCTTGCAATTCCTGTCAAGGTGGGCAAAGATTTGATCAATTCTGCATTCATTAGTCCCCCCCCACCCCCATGAAATGGATTATTTATTGATTTTTTTTGTATTTTTTTAATGGATTGTGGGTGAGAGGAATGGAGTTTTAGAGCTTTAATTTCTCAAAACAGAATAATGTATTTGCATTCATTGAAATTCCTCACCACAAATGAATATATCTATCTATATCATGCAGTATTACCCTGCAATGTCTGCCTTTGCCTTTACTGGCTTTATCGTGATCAAGGCTTACTTATTTTTCCCACCCAAACATTTTCAACGAGATATTGTTGTTGGTTTTATAATACAATAAAAATGTCCTTCATATTCACTATGTGCTTTTCTTATTGGATGTAATTGGTTCAATCCAATAAATTCGGGGGGCAAAAGAACAAAAAAGTCAGAAACAAAAGTTTTATTCAAAGCATATTCATCTTACAGAACAAAAAGGCGAAACTCTATCAGTTTATTGAGCTACTGTCACTTTAAGACAGCTTTCTTTAAACGAAAACACAACAAGTATATTAAAACAGTTTCACCATCTGGTGATGCTGATGAAAACAATTTAGCTCTGAGTCCACACAAGTACATTGATTTGTGCTTGTGTGTGTGTGTGGGTGTGTGTGCACACAGAGACACATTTATAGAGTCCTGCTGCTCTCTCCCATGCCCTGAGGAACTTCCTGGAGTTCCCTGTTTCCTGATCACCTGTTAACATCCTCATATGCTCGTACAAACACAGAAAAAAAAGCAGAAAAGAAAAACAACACACGCACAGGGACGGACACACAGCAATGCAGACATGTATGTATGGCCAGTCTGACCCGCGTCATGTGCGCACAAGAAACCAGACATGGCGCGGCAACCCTTCATAATCTGTGAACCCCAAGCAACATGTTCCAAACCCAAACTGCCTCCAAAGCCATATCAGTCCCTGTGATGTGACAGTTAGCTGATTTATGTCCCCACAAGATAGGAAATACAAGTACACACATGCACAGCCGTCCAGCATTATGATCTATTATTAAAGGCACCCATCCCTTTCCTGATTAAGGTGTGTGTATGTTCGAGTGTGCGTACGTGTGTGTGTGTGTGTGTGTGTGTGCCTCTGCCCTTGATGACTGCAGACCACCTTTCAGTCCACAGAAAAGGAAGCCGTGAAAGACGCAGGGCAGGGACAAGCGAGCACAGGGGATTATGCAAAGGAGAGGAAAGTAGGTTGGCCGTCATCATCATGAGCACTATTGAATGTAATTAAATTATTTGAGAGATTAGATTCAGATCTTCACGGCGAGCTCAATTGTGGCAAATGATTATTATTCAGCATTCATATATATTTAATAAAAATGTTAATTTTTCAATTGCACTGTGCCTGCCTGAGTGATAATCTGTTGTGTTTGATTCGAATTGGGATTCTGATCACCGAGCCTGCATTGATGCACATTATCCTTTAAAAGAAAACTTTGTATCCCCTCACATAGATTGTTTAAAAAGGAGATAACTCATGAGTCATTAAGCATGAGGTGAAGAATGAAGGAGGCAAACCATTGAAACAAGGGGTGTAAGAGGGTGCTTCTTGCAAATTCATAGGTCAAAATTGCATTGTGGGATTCTGCAAATACTAGTGTTGAAGTACTCAGGCTTCGTCTTTAAGGAATAGTTCCGATTTTTTGACATGAAGTTGTATAAGCTCCTCTCCATCAGTGTGGTTCATCAGCAGTGACTTTTCCTCCACTGCGCCCTGTGAACAGAGTTCCAGCCCGGTTTCGGTGTTGCAGAAAGTAGTTCCGTCTGGTTGATGGAGTCACATGAATAAAGTGTTTTGCTCCAAAAAAAACAACATGCATTCAAAATCGTAATCCATTTGCATCACAAATTCTTAGCTGCAAAAAGGTCCGACCTCGCAATCCCCTGGCACACCCGGCACACAGGTGCGCGCAGTGTTACAAAAAGGAGGTAAACAGTGCCCGTGATTGCGAGGTCGGACTTTTCCGTGGGCAAGGATTCGTGATGCAAATGGTTTACTCTTTTGAACAAATCTTGTTTTTTGGAGCAACATTTTTATCTCCGTGACCCCAGCAAGTACCCGGAATTACTATCTCCCAAATTGAAACTGGGACGCAGTCAGGGAAACGTCACTGCTGGTGAACGACACTGATGGTGAAGATCTCATACAGCTCCATCTAAAAAAAAAATCTGAACTGTCCCTTTAAGACCGGTTTTAAGACTGCGTTTTGAAAATCTTTGTCTCATCATGGACTCAAAGGCATTTTCATTCAGTCTTGTCTCGGTCTGGGACCGAGTGGACTCGGATTTAGTTTCCAGACAGAGCAGTGGAGACCACCACTGCCAGGCTTTTAGACCACAACAACCAATCACTTCTACTCATTGGTAGATTGATCATTTTACCCAAGTCGTAGCGTCTGGATTCTGATTAATCTCATTTCAGTCAACTTAGAAGCCACATTCACCTGACAAATCCACATCTCATTTTGCTTTAGAGGCAAAAAAGCCTCAAATGCTTGAAAGTAGTGGAAATAGCTGCCTTTGCACCAAGTTACTGGACTCGGGGTTCTCAAGTCAAGAGAGAGAAGTACTTTCTAGAAACCAAAAATACCTTTGTTGATTTGTTTCATTGTAATCTGTTTTGTGATCGTCTTTCTTTGTAAGTGGTCTTGTCTCGATCTCGACTTCCACATGTCTCGGTCTTGGTGCCCTGTGGTCTTGGTAAAGTCTCGGTTTGTGCAGTCTTGACTTCAATACTCACCAAACTGTTGATGGTATCTACATATTCTGCTCCAATAAATGCTAATTAGTGTGTGGAAATGGTGACGGCTAAACTGACAATACATTGAATATTGTGTACTTTGTTGTGAAAAGCAGGAAGAAATGTTTTCCGGACTCAAAAAAAGTAAATCAAATAGCAAAAGTCCCTGGAAATGTTGGAAAAAGACATCTAAACCCTTTTTGCTCCTTGTTCTGGGAGGAGCAGGTATCCGTTAAGGAGGCAAAGAGAGTGAAAAGTGAACTTCAGGTGAGATCAGCGAGGTTGAATCGCTAAGTGGAGCGAAATATGTCAGAGAGGAGCTGCGAAGGGAAGAGTGGAAGGTCAAATGTGCAAGCAGATGTGTTCGCGTCCACTCCAAAGGTGATAAAAGAATGTTTGCCTGACAGCGAGCTCTCCTTAAAGTTTAATGGCGTAGCACTGATCCGCCGGATAACAGTTTTAACAGCTGAGAAAAGCTCCGTGCGTGCCTGTGTCATGTGTCTTTCCTTACCTCAGCATGTTTGTTCTCCCTCCAACCGTTCGGCACCTACCATTCTTTTCCACCTCCTCGGCGAGTGATTGTGTGTTTCCTGTGATTGTAACTCACTTCAGCTTCCACCGAGCCTTCGCACCGATATACTGTGTGTGTGTGTGTGTGTGTGTGTGCCAGAGGAATGTTCTTAGGTGCAGACACTTTCCACGACGGGGCAGAGGCTTTATTGACATGGCTTTGAGGAGAATGGTCTTGTTTTTGAAGAATATCACACCGGGATTCCGGCATTTACGGGCAAAATACCCAGGATTGCATTTTGTCATTTCGAAAGGGCGTGCAGAAAAGGCACATCTAAGGAGGGCATCTAAAATTCCAGCTCGTACTTAAAAAAAAAAAAAAAAAAAGAGTATCTATTGAGCTCGCAGATTGTTCCTCACAGAGTGGCTTTTTCTTCAAAGAGTATTGAAATAAATCAACAAAACACAGCAAAAACCAAGTACAGATGCATTAGTTTGGAAATAAAAATAGCATCTGGTAGTTTTCCAAACAGAGTGTATGTACGTGTTTTCTAGAAATTGTCGGTGCCAAAAAAAGAAAGTTTACAGAGGCGCGACGCTGACAAATACTGATGTTTCCTGGACTTAAACCGAGTGTTGAGGTCAAGACTGCACAAAGCGACACAGGGGCGGACTGGGGCAAGAAAGTGGCCTGTGAAATTGGAACCAGACTGGCCCAGTCACTGCACGGCAATTTTGTTTTGGTGTTCAATCGCATCCGTTGCTACAAGTAAATCGATGTATGGGAAACACTGTGGTGGACTCGACACGCCGAAAGTCTTTTTCACCAGCCCACTAACCTTCCAGCCCTGCAGGAAAACTCCCAGCACTCCCGATGGCCAGTCTGCCCCCGAACCCACATCACCACTTTACATAAACCACAGGGCACCGGGACTGAGACCAACACATTTGCTGCTCTGGACCAAGACAAGACTAAGAGTGCTTTCACACCAGAGCTGTTTGGTCCACTTTAAATGGACCAGGGTTCGTTTCCTCCAATACTCTGCCTTTTTTGGGCAGGTGTGAAAACGCAACCGAACCCTGGTGCGGACCATGGGGGTCTCGGTTCGCTTGCTACTGCAGTTCGTATGCGGTGTGAATGCTCACCGGACCAAATACATATCGGACCAGGGTCTTTGTTAGGGTGACCTGACGTCCTCTTTTCCCCTGACATGCCCCCCCCCCGATCCACTTCCACCCGCTGACACGTACGCCAGCACCCCCACCCACCGAAACCACCATGCCTGAAACTCAAATCTGGTCACCATAATCTTTGTAATCTGTGAGGTTCAGATACCTTGCTTGCCGTCTGTGTATCAATTCCAACACCTCGTAGTTTTTCATCAGTCTCAGCAGGTTTTTTCCTCCGCTGCCGCCGCCGTGTAACATAAAATGCAAAAGCGATTTGCTCTCCGTCTGGCTGCCTCACATGGTGGCCACACTGCAGGGTTGGGCAATTATTTTGTCTGAAGGGCCACATTGGGTTTAAGATCTTGATGAACGGGCCGGCCAGGTGGCGCGGGAAACTGACCCCAGAATGACGATTGGAGGTTAACTAAAAATCGTGCTTGGAATATTTTGAAGAGCTTGTCAATTGGTCCAACCACAGATGGATGATGAAGCTCCAAATGATGTTTGGCTCCACCTTCTTGAGAGGACATGTTAGCATGCTAGGTGAAGGGGGGGTCTGACACTTTTTCTAACCAATCAAGCTGACAACCTTCTTAATTTGGCTTTTGGAGAAATTATTGTGAAGGCTGTGCGGGCCGGATTAAATAGTTCATCGGGCCGCATGTGGCCCCCGGGCATTAGTTTGCCCACCTCTGCCATACTACATGGCTTGCTGAGCCAAGTGCATTTAATATATAAAGAACAGAAAATCAGAAAACACAAAATCCCCAAACTTCAACGTTTAACGTTTTCACTTTTAGCGCTATCCAGCTGATGTCCGGGGCAGACCGTTTGTTTTTCCGGGTTGGGAAGGAGGAAGGTTTGGTGCACTTCAGAAATCGCAGTGTGAAAGCAAAACCGAACCAAGTGCTAAATGCAACAATGTTGCACCTTTCAGCTCCTCAGTCAAACAGAGTGCACTTGGTCAGGTGAGAAAGCAACCTAAGACATCTAAAGGGCTAAGCCGAGACAAGACCAAGACTGAAATGCAAGACACAGTCTAAACCAGGGGTCCAACACAGTGCTTGCTGGCGCCAGGTAGCCCCCAATGAGGTGCCCGCAATTGGAATTTTATTCTGCTGCTATTCTTTTTTAATCACACCTGCATTTAGATGGATTGACAATATTTTTTAAAAAAGCATTAGAAATATGTTTGAATGACTGTAGATATCTTTAGGTGAACTCTGACCTATTGTAGTTCAAAGGTCAAAGCAAATTGGTTATTGAATTTCCCTCTGGGATCAATACAGTATATAATCCATCTTTCAGAAGAGTGTATCCTTCTTAAGACTGAGGACACTTGCAGTAGCTCTCAGTGTGGTGACCCCTGGTCTTAACGCTGGCGGAGGTGGTCTCCAATGGCTTTGATGAAAAATCCAGAGTCCGAAACTGAGACAAGACCATGGTAATAAGGGGTCTTACCATTTGGAGGTCCAAGACCTCCAAAAAGTGGTCTTGAGGCCAGTCTTAAAGCCAAGACCAGTTTTGACTGGTACTTTTAAGAAGCCTGTGCGGTCACAGCAAGCTGAATATTTGTTGTGACAGTAATTCGTAGGGTTCAGAGTCTGTGATGTTCGTGGCCTAAGACTAAGGCAGGTCTCGAGTGCCACAGCACAACTTATTGTAAAACCCAACCAGACTTTTACCATATTGCAGCACTTTGTGAACCCTCTGAATTAGCAGTTTATAATCATCATAAACAGTTTGTGGTCTTTGTTGCCGATGCAGGTTGGCATGGAGAACCCATCCCTTTTAATTGGAACTGGACCCGTGGTCCCATCTGTGGTCCGGACGTGTTCAACCAATGCGTCATTCATCTGCAATGAAAAATCACGCACAATGATGATATCGTCATCGCGGAACAGCTGCAGGGCGCAATTGTTTTCTTCTTTTTATATGCGTGGTGGGTGCAATCATCAGCGCCGTGTCAGCGTAGCGTTGTGAGCTGCTCTGTGATTTTCGAGTGAGCCCCTTGATCTCACTCAGTCTCTCTCCAGCTCTTTCGGAGCTGTCTGTGAATAGTAAGTCGTTTAATTAGTCTCAAAACCTGAGCACATAAAAAAAACACATTATGCTCCTGTTTTTACTAGTACGGAACGGGCCAATATTACAGCGGTGTAGCACTGCTCATTGATCTGCTGGCTCTGACTCCCTCTCTCTGTCTTATGAACACAGAAAAAAAGGGGGGGGGTCTGTGACTCGTAAGGTATTTAATCAAGTCTCGAAAACCGAGCCATAAAAATCAGGAGTGTGATTTAAGGACAGAGAACAGCATCGCATATGGAAAAACATCCTGGCGACGGAGAATTTAGCGCGCTACAGCGAGCGCGCAGCTGTGACGAGCATGCGGCAGTCGCAACTTCACTACACTTACACTGACTGTGTGTGTGTGTGTGGACAGGGGTGGGGGGGGGGGATTTTTAAACTGTGATTTTAGACCCAATGGACAGTGACATCGTCCATCAGACGCAGCTCTCTTCATGACATTATACAGCAGAATTAATTTATACTCTTTTCCTTTTTTTCATGAAGTCGCACTACTGCAGTACATTCCACCGGATAATGGGCAGCTTTATCAGCAGAATGGAGGGTTTAATTCCCACCTGCCTGAAAGCTGGGGAGGGGGGGGGCGGGGGGGTCAGGTCGCTGCTGCAGAAACCCCTCTGATGTTTTTTGGGTGTCAAGCGTGTCCGGTGACATTTAAGAAGGACAACTGATGAAGTCTCATTGGAGGAATCTGCAATGCTCAACTCAGACAGGGGCACATTCAGCGTCGTCGGGCCGTTTGTGCCCTTAAAAAAAAACCAGACAGTTTCCCTCAGGATGACGGATTCGCTATCATCCCTGAACTTTTCAAATCTTCCTGACCTTTTAATTACAAAACCTTGCGAGATACCAGCCACCGGCTACAAGACTCACACACCTACGGCATGATGTCAAGAACCTGGTTGAAGCAGCCAGTGATAGCAGTCACACTTTTAGGGAGAAATAGTCCAATTCTTTTTTTCAATTCAATTTAATTCAAATTCATTTTGTTTTTGCATAAAACATTACTGACCAACATAGAAAGAAAGAAACAGTGACTTCTGAGCACTTTAACTAAGAGCAGGTTGCAACCACGCTCTGCATTCAAGGTCAAGGTCAGATGTTTTTGTATAGCACATTTTAGACAACAGTGCTGAACAAGTGCGAGGGTAAGATGGAAAACTACATGAATAAAATAAGTAAAAAGAATAAAAATTTACACATTATGAAATAAATAGTAAAAATCCAAGATAAAAAGCACAAAGAGCAGAATATATGGTAAACAGGGACCAGGAGGCCGGGGACGCACGGCTCAACAAGCCAAAGAATAAAAGAATAGTTGTGTATAAACAGAGAACAATCCCAAAAGAACAAGCACTGGGACAGGGGCTGCGGAAAACTCCCTTTGACAAAGAAACCTGGAGCAGGATCACAGCTTAGGGTGAGTGGCCATCTGTCCTGACCGCTTGTTTGTAAAATTCTTCAGCCACATTTTAAAAACGCAACGCAAAATACATGGAAAAAAAAGCTTTGTAAAATTACTGTAACAGTGCAAAAAAACCCAACATTTGAATATAATGATTTTAAAATGCTTCAGAAGAGCTCAATCATAAGAATGGGAGAAAAGAAGAGTCCACCAAACCCGAGGGAAGGACGGACGCTTGTTTGCCTTCCGCCTGTTTCTCTGTCCAGGCCCTTCAGAGTGCAGAGCGCCGGCCAAACACGGCTCCCCACTCGAGCCGCGGCCCTCCTTGCTCCCTCGGCCCCCTCAGACGGAGCTGCTTCGGGGTCCCTTTGCCTCAGAGACGTCCACGGTCGGCCTGGCGACACCCTCGGCCCGGCGCCCTTCACGCCGCCTGGCTCCCGCGCGACGCCCCAGCGGGGACGAGTCCATTCGGCCCGCTGACACTGCGTGTCCTGCAGAGATTGGCTCACATATGCTGCCATCAAAGCGGGATGGAGTGAAGGGTCCGCCGGCAGAAGCAGGCGAGCAATTATGACCCTCGTTAGAATACAAAGGCATTTGCGACATGTTTTTGCACTTCATATTAACCTTTAGGTGTGCGTTTTTTTGTTTGTTTTTCACTGTGTGGGAGCTTTTGTTTACCATGTTCTGTGTAGGTTGATGCGCTTTTATGTTTCTGTGCAATGCTCATGTATAACCTAAAAAAGTAATAATGAAAAAATGAAAACAAATACAAAGGCACAGCAAGTGAAACAACAGTAAAGAGGAAAAACTGCATAAAACAAAAACACCTCAAACGGTAAATTAAAGTAAAAACCATTCCCTGGTGTTCAATAGGAAACAATATCAACATAATTGACTGCCTGCTTAGAGGAGAGAACCGCATTAATGAAGGAATGTAGGAATTGAAAAGGTTTTTTTTCCCCGCCGCGATGTGAAGAACCTCCTTTGTCATGAACCTGACATGTGCAGAGGAGAGCAGCCTCTCTGCTGCCGGCCTTTTGGAGATGAAACAGCTACAACTGACTGGCTCTCCTCCTCGACTCCAAGTTGGTTTAAGTTATATTAAGGAAAGTGTGTGTATGTGTGTGTGCTGTTTTACTAAGTTCACACTGCTCCGAAGGTTCATTTCACTAAAGTAATATTGAGACATTAAACCACCGCAGGCGCCTCTCTGTCCTCACAGTCGGGTTCCGCTTCTTTCATTCCATCAACATCACGTTATTCGCTAACATTTAGAAAAATCTATTTTTGACATTTTGTGATTCGATTAGCATAGTAGGAGATAAGAACTGTTATTCTCACTTGAATCGATTTTACCCTCCCACCCTTCGAGCACAGAGTCAGCATGAGACCAGGGACTGCGCTGTGGTACCACGTTTTGGACTCAGTTTTACTGGGTCTGGTCTCAGTCTTGGAGTGAGTGGGCTCTGGATTCCAGAGCGGTGGGGACCACCGCTGCCAGGCTTTTAGATCACAACCAGTCATTTCCATTAACTGGGAGACTGATTATTTCCCTCAAGCTGCAGCCTCTGCCTTCTTATTAAATGTCTTCATCTGATTTCTGTCAACTTAGAAACCACATTCACCTGACAAATACACATCTGATTTCACTGGAGAAACAAACAAATAAACAAAAAAGAATGTAAAAAAGAGCTGCCAACGCACCAAGCAACACAGACTCACAGTTCTCAAGTCAAGAAAAAGACCTATTTCAAAATACTGTTGTTGATTTGTTGCATTGTGTTGCCTCAATAAAAGTAATTCTGTTGCTGTCAAATTTATTTGAATGAAAAAGGAAAATTCTTCCTCTTCTGTCCTCTTCCTTCGATGGTGGTCTTGGTCTGGTCTCCATCTCCACTCCCAGATGTCTCGGTCCTGGTGCCCGGTGGTCTTGGTAAAGTCTCGGTTTGTGCACCGGTCCTGATGGTATCTGCGTATTCTGCTCCAATTACCTCAGAATTAGTATGAGAATGGCGGCGACTAAACAGACAATACATCGATTATCGTCTACTTTGTTGTGATAAAGCAGGGAGAAATGTGTTACAGACAGAAAAAGTAACTCATTTCAAGCCTCAAATGCTTGAAATGAGGGTGCTTTCACACCTGTAGTTCGGTTCATTTGGTCCAAATCAGGGACCAACCAAAATCTGTGATGCGTGACGTATCTGCTCTCCAATTGGTCAGAAGTTTCATGTGGGAAAATTACTGGAAGTAAACAAAGAGGAAAAGAACGCCACAATAGAGGGACGATTATGCAGCTTGATTTTGGCGCTGGTTGTCGGTTCTTATATTGTTTGCATTCATCATTTGATGCAAACGATACAGTTTAAAAATGAGGCGCGTCTGCATCTTGAAAATAACATCTTGATGCACTGGAGTCGGCGAATTCCCATATGGAGACAGTTCGGGAGGAGACGTGCAAATCTCTGTGAGGCAACGCACCTCCTCATTAGTCCACGTCTGTCCGCCATTTCTATGACTCATCACGCCGCGTGTTGTAGAAAACGGCAGCTGTCTTAATCCAAAAAGGTCCGATGCCTCCCGCAGTTGGGTCGGATCGAGGTCGGATCGTCTTCACACTTCAAACAAACCGTAGCTGAGTTCGTTTGTACCTCGGGTTCGGACCAAAACAACCGGACCGAGACCACCTCTTCAACAAGGTCTCACTCCGGTTGTTTTGAGTCGTACGCAAGTGCGATTACTGTATTCACACCTGCTCAAAGGAACCGCACCTTATGGTTAAACGCTCCAGAGTTCGGTTCAACCAAACTAAAATGTGCAGGTGTGAAAGGGTCTCAGGGTTCTCAGGTCAAGAAAAATATCCGTTTTCTAGAAAATAAACAGAAAAGGCCTTTGTTGATTTGCTGTATTGTGCTGCTTCGTATACATAATGCAAAGGCTTCTCTTGGTGCTGTCACCCTGATTTAGATTAAAAGAAAACTCTTGGTCTGTTCAACGTGGGCGCCAACTGGTTGCCATTTTTCTCCTCCACCATCCATGACTTTCTCCAAAGCTACTTAACATTGGCATGACGTCTGAAGTATTGATACCTGAAGGTGAAAGACGAAAAGAAAAAACATTGGCAGTCTGACCACAACCTCACTCAAAGGACACATCCCGAAGAAAAATCGCTCCTCTCCTCAGACATTCTGCTGCCTTTCTTTTTTAAAGGCGGTTGATAAAATCTCTGTTGGACATTTAAAATATGGATGCGGAGCTCCGTCGGGCACAAAAGCCACCCACGCACTCACCAAAATATAAGAGGTTCCTAATGGAAAAAACAGGTTATTATTTGGATACAAGCCGATTTGTCTCCCATTCCTGCTTCTCTTAATGCATATAATACACCTAATATGTCATAATGAATTTCTCGGGAGGAGGGATAGATGGATGGAGGGTGTGGTACAAGATAAGAGAAAAAAAGAGATAGAGACATTCGAGCACAAACTCCGTGTGGCAGATGGGGAAAAATGTCCAAGGTGACAGGAGAAATGCTGTTCGGGGTAAAATGCTTCGAAACGTCCCTGCTATCCGGCTAAATATAGGCTCATTAAAAATCTAAAGAGACCATAGTGGAGGTGGGGGTGGGGGTGGTGAGTGGGGGGGGGGTGAAGAGGTGTAGATGGGAAAAGAGTTTGTCAGAAACACAAGGGAGAGAGTGAGATTAGAGGAGGAGACGGACAGGAAAAGGAGATTTAGGAGAGGACGGCGATGACAAGGGGAAGGAAGCGTCGCTAGATTTAATGGAAAATGGAGGAACTCCCGGGGAGTGAGGGCGTCTTTTTCTTTTTTTTCTTTCCTTTTGTGTGTGTGTGCGCCGTACAGTAGAGAGGAGCGTTGTCACTTCCATCACATATCAGTCACCAGCACGTCCGCTCCTCATATTTATTCTCCACTCTCATCCAGTATTCAAAAGCCCCGCCGCTATTTGGCCTGCAAAAATAGAATTGTGATGTTTCACCTCCATTGTCTTTTCAGAGCATGAGAGCTGGGGGGGTGGCGGGGTTGGGGGGGGGGGTGAAAGCNNACTGACCAACGGAAAACTTTGATTTTCAAACAGATTAGGTGGTAAAGTAAAACAGAGTAGTAAGTCTAAATGCGGGTGGCAAAAAACCCCAGAAAATAATAGAATAAATTCAATTTTTCATACATTTTTCATTAAATTGCTTTCTTCTCTGCTCATAACATTAGCTTTTTTCCCCATATTAAACAGAAAAACACCCAAAACAGTTCACATCTTTACCATGTTTGCAAAAGGAGCACAGACAGAGAAACCTTATCTAACCTGGCCCTTACTCAAGATACCAGTCAAAATAAATGGTCTGTCCACTTTTACAGCCAATAATATTAATTACAGACAGAAAAGAAAGGAAATATATCGGAAATGTAATCTCTACTGCCATTATATTGGTAAAAATCCATTTCCATCCAAAATCCACCATTTTTCAATTTCATAAGATAACATCATTAAATAACAACACTGAGCATTGAGATGTGCAGATTACACATCTACACATGAAAGGAAAAGCAGCAAGAAAACTGAAAAAACTGAATACAAAAAAATGTTAATTCACATTTCTGTCGAATATTGTGTAAATCAGCATTGGAAAGGTCGCGAGGTCAGTCGCACGAGGACTGTGTGCACCTCAGAGCAGTGGAACAGCGGTGCAGCGCAGCCAGCAGATGGTGGATTGAAACATATGGATGAGTCTCCATGGAGATCGCGGAGGGAAAAATAGAGCAAGATGAAACGGCAGACGTTCACCCACAGAGCGGCGCACGCAAAGAATTTAAAAGGCGAGATCTTCCTCCATTGGACTCTCATCAAAGCTTCACTTGCACTGTTTTTTGGGGATTAGTGACCAGTTGGGGTTTTAAATCTCCCTTCTGTAAAGTATTGTGGGCGAAAAGGGGGCAGTTAAAGGGAAAATATGTGAAGCGTCTTGCAGGTTTGTTTGCCGCAGCGGAGCTCGTTGCTAGCTAATCCGGCGCAGGTTCTCTGGCGGAGCCGGCACGCGCGGTGCTCGAACCGTTGACTGGCGCCCAACGAGATATGAGGAGCGAAGACACAAACAGACAGAGGGGTCTTGTGAGGAATGGGAGCAGAAGACGAGAGAGCGCCTTTGAGGAGTGAGCAGCTGTTCGGTGGAACAGCCGCGGGGCAAATTTCAGAATGCATGACAAGGGGAACCTCCGAAGTGCATTCACTGACACACACGCACACACACACACGTGAACACACACACACATGCATCTACGCGCGCATGCATAGGCGGATGATCTGTACACATACATGTGTAAAAGCTCAGAGCGGGAAGGCTGCTGTCATTATCTCTGGATGAGATGAAGCCTGCGCTGATTGTTAATGATGCCGTCGGTTTGATGAGGATATTGATTATTGATTAACTGTGTCGTAGTCCAGGCGGCACAAACCGAGACTGAGACTTCACCACGACCGCAGGACGCAGAGACCGCGAGAATACTGAGACCATATACATTTTAAATCATTATTCAAATATATTTGTCTTTGTCACATTTAATAAGAGGGCAGGCAATTTATGGGGGGAATAATCAATCCACCAATGATTGGAAGTTATTTACTGTGGTCTAAGAGCTGGACAGTGGTGGTCTCCACTGCTCGCTCAGGATACTCAATCCAGTGTCCACTCAGTCCCAGATAGAGACCACTTACATCACAGAAAGACGATCACAAAACAGAACAGAAAGATTTTTCCTTTTTCATTTAAATGAATTTGACAGCAACAAAAATATTTTCATTTAAGCAGCACAATTCAGAAAATCAACGCAGGTATTTTTGGTTTATTTTCTAGAAAATAGATCTTTGCCTTGACTTAGGCAGCTATTTCCAATCCTTTTTTTGTTGAAGTTGTGGACAGACTACAAATGTTTTTTTCTTTTCATCTTTCACCTTCAGGTATCAATACTCCACACGTCATGCCAATGTTAAGTAGTTTTGGAGAAAGTCCTGGATGGTGCAGAAGAAAAATGGCCAAAAGTTGGCTCCCATGTTGGGCTGCTCATACGTACGCATTATTGTTTGAGTCAAGACACCAAGACCAGAGGGCGGCAAGGGAGACAAGACCAAGAGTTTTCTTTTATAATCTAAATAAAGGATAGGGTCAAGAATTTGCATTATTTATATTCAGCAGCACAATGCAACAAATCAGCAATGGCATTTTCTGTTTATTTTCACAAAAATTGGTATTTTTCTTGACCTGAGAACAGTGATTCCACTTATCTTGGTGCATAGCCAGCTATTTCCACTCATTCTCCAGCAAAATCAGATGTGGATTTGTCAGGTGAATGTGGCTTCTAAGTTGACTGACATCACATGAAGACATTTTATAAGAAGGTAAAGGTTGCAACTTGGGGAAAATAATCAATCTACCAATGATTGGAAGTGATTGGTTGTCTTCATCGCTATGGATACTAAACCCAGAGTCCACTCAGTCCCAGACTGAGACAACACCCAGTAAGAAAGCCTTTGAGTCTGAGATGAGACCAAGACCTTCAAAACATGGTTTTGAAAACCAGTCTAAGGACCGAGACCAATCTTGAGTGCTCTTCTACTATTTTAAGCTGTTATTTATTGCCGACTGAATTTCAAATGTCATCATTCTTGGACTTAAAGCCTGAGACGTTGACATCACTCGTGGTTCCCGCCGTTGAAATGTTGATCACGACCGGCACCGCTCCTCTTTGAGAACACAGTCACCAGAAAATGTTCATTTTCCTTCAAGCATTAATTCAAAGCGGTTGTTTAATCTGCACGGATAAATAGTAGCGATATTGTTCCTGAAATGAAACACCCACAATGTAAGATGAGAATCACTTCCCTTTGAGAGCTGAGTGCGGATAATATCTCCGACAACACACTGCCTAATTAATTCACACACACTGCAGAGCTTCGGCGAGAGCGATGACGTGAAATGCACTATACGTCAAACTAAATTGGTTATTTAAGTGAAAAGAACATGAGCGGAGCGCTGTTAACTG
>CAESWR010000855.1:372951-385104 GCA_903171835.1 Mullus surmuletus
AGATGAACTAGTTTATTCGCAGCTACTCTTCTATAACCCAAACATGTTCCTCGAATATAACAGAGCGTGTGTGTGGGTTTTATGCTGCTGAATTAATATTTAACACCCCAAATGTCACATTCACAGCCTGGGCACAACACAGAGAACACACACTTCAGCTGGAGTATCTATAGATACACTATGCTATATTTCTATCCCATCTGAAACTATTATTTACACAAAGGTGTGACGATGTCCTGGTGTTATCCTACCTTTGTGTTTGTTGATGTTCAAGTCTACCTATTCTTTGTTTTGGTGGAAGATGCTAGCGCTGCATGTTCCTCTCTCAAATAAGGTTTTAGTAAACAGAGACAGAAGCTGATATTCAACAGTGATTTGGCATGGCAAGCCCTACCAGCTGCTAATGCTAAAGCTAAAGCATGGAGAGCCATACCAGCTGCTAATGCTAAAGCTAAAGCTAAAGCATGGAGAGCCCTACCAGCCGCTAATGCTAAAGCTTAGGGCTAATGCTAAAGCTAAAGCATGGAGAGCCCTACCAGCCGCTAATGCTAAAGCTTAGGGCTAATGCTAAAGCTAAAGCATGGAGAGCCCTACCAGCTGCTAATGCTAAAGCTTAGGGCTAATGCTAAAGCTAAAGCATGGAGAGCCCTACCAGCTGCTAATGTTGAAGCCAAAGCATGAAGAGTCCCACCAGCTACGAATGCTAAAGCTAAAGTGAATATTAAAACCAGTGGAGACGTCCACCCCTTTGTTTTTGCCTGAAATACTGGTGCTTATGGTGACTTTTTTGTGATGAAATATTGTACATAGCCCCTTTAATACCTAAAGAATAGAGGTTTTCTGCATGAGCCTAAAATGTGGCTCAAAAATGGATCAGAAAAATTGATCCATGTAATCAGTGACCTCACTTAAGACAGAAAAGGACATGAATCATAGAACCGCTCACTCACTCATAGACTATGTGAAGTGTAGAGCATTATGCTTGATTTTTTTTTTTAATATGCTGGTTCCCGCCTCTCCTCCACACAGAGAGCGTTCACAGATCAGCATGTCTTAAATTAACCCAATTATTTGCACCTGTGCGAGCCGCCTGCAGTCCCTGCCGCTGACACTGACGTGCGACATCCTCCCCGCTGCCGCCGCCGCCGCCGCCACCGCCACCGCCACCCGATCCCGCAGATGATGAGTAATGATGACCGCGCTGTAGAGCCGTTCGGAGCTCTATGAGCTGGCGCTGAGCCCAGATGGAATGGGCACCAAACATCAATCTGCTTTTTATCATCCCGCCCTCTTCTCTTCTTGTGACTGCACCAAAGAGGCGGGGCCGAGCCATTGTTGCTCAAAGTGAAGCGCTGAAGTTCTAAGGTAAAAAAAAAACTTAAAGTATCAACACCAGATTTATTAGGTTGTCAGAAGTATTGCAGAAAATTGCAGCCTCCCACTGTTTGATGGCAGCGGCAGGATTACATCAAATCCACTTAGCCTTTTTAAACATTTATTTATTTATTTGCATTTGATTGGCACTCTTCATTCAATGAAATTCATTTATTTTAATATACATTTTGTTTTATTTATTCAAATTATGTATTTTCTTGTATTTTTATGTTTACAGACTCAAAATCCCAACCTAATCCTAACACACACACATGCACACATACAGTACATAACACACACATACACCTCATGATTCTGTGAACTGAATTACACAAGATAAAGCCTGCTTTATAAACCCCTTTTAGCTCAATAATTTCACTCCGACCAGCGGTACATAGCAAACTCAAAAATGAAATTAATTAAATTGTATTGGATGGTTTAATGTTTCTGCCTATCAATGGTTTAAAACGTTTGCACGGCTCCCAGCTCCCGTTATCTTGCCTTCTGACGTGGTATAAAACAGTGTTTTCGTGGTTGTGATTCGTGAAGCTGACAAAGACCACCTAATGACAAATAGATGCGCGGAGTCAAGCTCTTGCCAGTCACGGTAGAAGAGCATAATGTGGGAAAAGAACGTCTCAAAGCACCGGAGAGTCAGCAGTGACATGATTACATACAGGAACACATGAATACATACATGCAGCCCGGCGGTCAGCCCCCCCCCGGCCCCCCCGGCCACCGTGGACGTCCACCACCAGGACGTCCAGCGCCCATCGCATTCTTGATTCGGAGCCCATTATCTTCGCTGTTATTTTCCCAGTGTATCCCAGCATGCCACACTCTGCATTCACATATCCGCTTGAGCTGATGTTTCAATGCGCGGCGTGATACAAGCGCACACCTCTGCTCCCCTTCACTCTGGAACCAAATGTTTGGAGGATTCGACTGAACCTGTTAGTTTATGTATGCGATGTCTTTCACTCTGGAACGCCACAAGCATTGCGAGGTTGGCTACCTTTAGATGCAGTCAAATAGCCCTTTTCTAGCCGGAATATTAGCGATAACTGGTTTCGCATGGCCATGTAAATGTCAATAACCCTTTTGAATATAAGCATATTCCGGTTTTTAAGAACCTGAATATAACCACTGGGTTACTCATTTTCTAACCCAATCACTTCATCAGTGTGATGAAAGACACAAACATCCTGGCATTTGGAGGCGCTGGAAAGTAGCGGGATAGACAGATCCACAAAAAGGTGTATGGTAAGACCTTCTCCGTGCATAGCTGGTTTGATTGGAATATCCCAACTGATCACAATGACCATGTAAACAGGAATAACCCTGTTTGATCACACATGTAAATGGCTGTTATGTGCCTTGACCCAAATATTGACTGCATGTAAACGTAGAAACGTACAAACATACAAACCCTGCTTGCCGTAACTTTGCGCTCCCCTTTTTGTGGATCTGTCAATCCCGCTACTTTCTAGCGTCTCCAAATGCCAGGAGAAAAGGAGTAACCCGGGGGGAATAGTCGGGGTTTTAAAAACCGGAATATGAGCATATTCCACTTATTCAAATGGGTTACTGGAGTTTACATTGCAGCACATAACCGGGTTATTGCTAATATTCCGGTTAGAAATGGGTTATTTGACTGCATGTAAACGTAGCCAATGTCTGAAGCAAGTGATTGTGTGGGTGGATAATGTTTGACAGGGAGTTTTTGGGCATAAACAATCATGATGAAACACTCGGAATTATTGTTCTTTAATGTGACAGAAAATGTATGCAGATCCTGTTGGGGGAAAATGTGCCTTTGTTTTATACCGGTATTTAATGCCGAGGCTCTGAAACGAGTGTTTTATATTCTTGTAATGGCTGTAAAAGGATTTAATTTCACATTTTATGACTCTGCTGTGTGCTTGATAATAAGTCGCGAAGGCAATTAAGTCTTATCAGCTCTGTCGGGAAGTGTTTTTTTACGCGGTTTTGTTTGTTCATGTATTGTATCGTAGTATGTGCGTGCATGTGTGAGTGTGTGGGTTGCCTCTTCTTTTATTTGATTCATGTCTGGTGCCTCTGTGCGTGTGTGTGTGTGTGTGTGTGTGTGTCTCTCTCTGTAAGCCTTAAAAATCTGTGTCTGTTATTGAGTGGATATATTTAGTATGTGCAGTGATTCCCACTTGTGTCTATGTTGCCGTGCTGTTTGTGTTTAAGTGTGTGTGTGTGTGTATGTGTGTGTGTCAGCACACTTTAGGTTTAAAAATATCCACGAGTCTCGGGAAAGGAATGTATATGCACTTGCTTTTATGTGTACATGTCCCTGTGTGTGTTTACAGTCTGTTTGCAATTAATCCACCGGTTTTCTCCTCTGCATGCACGTGTGTGTGTGTGTGTGTGTGTGTGTGTGTTTGAGAGTTAAAGACAAGACAACTGTGTCAGTGAAGTGGAGAGAATCAGAGGACAGATAAGCCTGTCATAATAATCCTCCCTTTGCCTTGTGTATCCAGCCAGCTTAATACACCTACTTACTGATAATCTGCCACACACAGATCACGCAAACAGAAAAAGCATGCATGCACACACACCAGAAAAGTGTCATGGAACTCACACACACAATCACAAAAGGCAGCGAGACAAATCGCGCAATGACAGGCACACTGATGTCTTGATCGTAATTAATTCTGGCATATTTATATATGACTTGGCAAGGTTGTGATCGACCTTCACACAGACATTCCTCATCGTTTCCTGAAAATCCTGATCGTGCATCTCTTTAGAAACAAACTTCCATATTTACAACCAGAGAATAAACAAACGCTGACTTGTACGTTACACGGTGTGTGTGTGTGTGTGTGTGTGTGTGTAGAGGACGTGCGTCATACACAGATGGGCACCGGGGTCGCTCCCTCCGAACGCAGGACGCCGTTAGTCAGCCTTGAGTTACAGAATCCCTAATTACTGAAAAAAGGGGAAAAAAACCAAAACTGGGAGTGTGACACAGCTGAGCGGAGCATGTCGACACACACTTCCATCCGCGGTCACACCTCCCCACAGATGTGCGCTCACCTCTCCTCCCCGGTGCACGCTGGCACAACCGCCCGAAACCAAACTCACAGGGTGTGCATGCCTCGTTAGTCTGGAGCGCGGATACGTATGGAACACGCTGCGGGGGGGGGGGGCATCGCCTCATGTTTTAATGCAGGCAACACACACATACACACACACACCACACCAGTGCTAATGATCAGAAAAAGGATGGCTTTGGAGCTTACACACAGTCACCTTGTTAACTGAGCGGTGTAGGTACAAAATCTGTCCGGGGTGTAAAATGTGTCCAGGTCGGAGCCTGCGACCGCTGACCGTGCTTGGCGTCGTACTTTTTTCTTGTTTTTAAAACAAAAACATAATACATCCATCTGTTTAACAAACACAAAGCGGGCAAGCCAATTTCTAGGTTTTGTGTTAGGCTGTAGATCTTGATTTAAGCTAGCGGCGTGTGTGTGTGAGTGACTGAGTGTGTGTATGTTTGTGTGTGTGTGTGCACGTGTGTGTATTCCAATCATTCTTTTCACTCGACCGTCATTATACTGAAGTATGCACTTACGGACACGCATTTGCACGCGCGTACACCCCGTTACGTATATCAATGTATTCGATTTTAAATATAGTTTGTAGAAAAAGATAAATGCAGTCATTTTAAGTTTTTGTGAAAAAAAAAAAAAGTAGTGATGTATATTTGCACCTGCGTAGTTCGATGTAATCCACGGTCGCCAGTTGCAGGCCTCGCCGCCCCGGACAGATTTTGTACCTAAACCAGATCACCCAAAACAATAAACCCCTACAAAGTACACTACAAACCAGAGAAAAAAAAAANNNAGAAAAAAAAAAAAAAGCGACCCGGGGGGCAAACTGTGACGATGTCAGAGGGTGAGTCATCATCTGCTCTGGAAAGCGAGGGCGGAGGCGGCGAGAAGTCAAGGGAGAAATCGCCGGTGACAGCGAGGGAGTCGAGTAAAAGGCCGAAAACCGGGCAACAACAGGGTGAAGGCGGCAGACATATTTGCAAGTCATCAGCTAGAACAACAACAGGGACGGGGGGGGGGGTGGCTGGCGGAATAACATGTTCGTGCCCCAGTGCCCCACAGATGCTGGCGGACTTTGACCGGAACGCTGCACACCGCACACACACACACACACACACACACACACACACACACACACACACACGCCTCGTCTCCATTTGTTATGTTTCTTTGCTACCTCTCAGCTTTACTTTGGGAGCAAAACATTTTTTCTCAACCAAACCGAGTGAACCTCAAAACTAGCGAGGTCACGTACAGCCGGTGTCGACTTGATGTCATGAATATGCTTATACACGCACCTCGTCCAGGTGCAGCAAGACTTTCGGTGGGATGTCAGAGAGCGGTTCTTAAAGAGACAGGACCTAAAAGGGCCATAATGAACAGAGGGGATGCATCTCAGGGATGTTCAATTGAAATGAAGTCAACACAGCTATGAAAAAATATCAGAATGGGCCGTGGACGGATCCATTAGGAGCGCCAATTTTTGTCAGTGATTTACACACACACACACACACACACAAAAAACAACCTCATGTTGTATCAGCTGTTTTTATACATTCTTGGTTGAGTTCAGCTTCTGCGCATTTCACGTCAGTTATCATTTGGAGGTTGTTTGTCCGTCCAGGGCCGCCGTGGAGACGCTGCTGGCTTTGTCTCAGTGTGGCAAGATACACGCGGCGGCGTAGAGAGCTCACCTTCGGAGCAGATGAATCCTTCTCTTTAGAGAGGAGTGACACAATCACAACACTGCTTGAAGACTCCATGGATATAATAGTAAGACATTGAACTCAGTGCGCAAGGTTTCTGCATGTTAGTTTTATTATTATCATTATATACAGGATGTACAATGCATCTGAAAAAATGGCCTTTTGGGTGAGAGTAGAGATGAACCCAAACATTTAAGGGTGAAGAACGTAACACAGAGTCGTCCTCTTAACCTTGGAGCTGTGATATCAAGTCGAGCAGTGGAAACTTCTGCAGAGATTTTAGCATTTATCACCACCTCTCTATTTCTCTCTCCCGAAAACATTTTCAATTACTCGCCTTCAGTCACTGAAACATTAAAAAAAAACACAACGAAAAAATAAGCATTTTCACGCCCACTCTGCATGCATGACTCACCAGCAAAACAAAACCAAGGTTGAATAATTTATTCAAGCTTACATGCTCAACGAAGCCCACACACAGCGAGGAAAATACAAGCGTCTGAGGACAGGTGATGGCGTTCTACACGCATGTACACATGCTCAACATCTCCTCAGTGTGTGTGAGTGTGTGTGACACGCTCGCCTGCTAAATTCTATTGCACACACTCTGAGATGTGACAACAGCATGCGACTATTTCACATTTGATTTGCCTTTTATCTTTGTCTTCCTTTTGAGTCCACTTTCTTTATTCCGTGACTAAACTAACTGCACTTCTCCTCCTCTTTCAATCTGCTGCGTTTTCTTCTACTTTCTCAGTTAATTTCAGCCCTTTTCTACTCATTTCTGTGTTGCGTCAGATCAGACAATAGTCCCGAGAGCACCACCCGGGGAGATCTGTGGCTCATCTAATAAATATGGCTTTTATCAGAGAACACACACACACAGACACACACACACACAGACACACACACACTTTCCATCATTTTAGAGAATTTTCTTATACTAACCATAAGCACTGTGGAAGTCACCTTCATCGTGAACTAGATTTTTTCCAACTTCTGTCTTAAGTTAAGGAGACGTGTGGGACTGTTGGAGACACACGCATGCACACACACACACACACACACACACACACACACACACACACACACACACACACACACATGGATATAATATCAGGACTACACCAGTGCTGGGAAACAGGCCCAGTTGGACCAAAACCAGAAGGTCTATCATAACATTTGTGTTACTAGGTGTGAGGATCTGCTTGCGTGTGTGAAGTTACTGTAAAGGACACATGAACTGCGGTGACCCCCCCACCCCCCCGCCCCCCCAAACACGATTATCAATGTGTCCCATTTGCGGTATTGGAGGGTTGCAGGACAGAAAGTCGTATTTGGGATAATGGAAAGGAATTTTGGGGTGTTTTGTTGGACACATTGACATTCATTACTTTTATTCAGACAACAGACGGTCTGGTCCGTGTACAAAGACAGCGACATTTCAATGGCTTTACAAAGAATTTACTCATCAGGCAGACATTTGTCCTCAGACCTCCAAGTAAGTAACATGTAATTCATTTTTATGGCAGCCAGATTGCTTTTATTTTGACTGCCTCCAAAATGACATTGTCTGTTATAATTTCCTATCAAGCTTTCCCATCAGTCTCTCTCCAAGATGGTTGGAGAGAATACCAATCCGCTCCGTGCAGAGACCACTTCAAGGGCGAGTAGAATCGTCATGAAGTTTTGGAAGTGTTGGACTCAACAGGAGCGGTAGACCAAAGAATCAGCATCATTATCTGCTTGGTGGAGCCATTTCTCTTTTTCTTTTCTTATTTCTGCCAGTTTGTCAGAGACATCAAGCTCTCCAAAATCCCCTTCTGCGTCACCAGATAGGATATTTGAAAGCTCTGTACTAGAGACATAAAAGACCAAATATTGAGGAAAAAAAACCATCAACCATCAAAACCAGCCAGAAAAAAATGTGAAAATGTTTGTACATAGTCTACAAATCTAGTCACATTGTTCACTTTTTAATGATGACATCGTCTGACAATTTCTGCAATTCTAATGCAGGAAACATGATGTTTTAAAGAGCAAATTTCCCTCAGAACTTCCATTCACCTTGAAGTGATATTCTCTGGGCGCTTCTCTTGTTTTTTTAAGTTCCCCCAAGACGGCAAAGGGAAACTTTGATGTCTTCTGTAGGTGTCTGCTCAGCTGCATCGATGAACCACCGTATGCAGAAGTGCACTGTGGGATTGCTTCCTCTGACACGGCCTTCGTCGCTCACCCTTGGACTCTGGATTCCTCTGAGGTGTCGACGCTCTCGGGGGGGCGCCAGATAAGCATCACCTCATGCAAAGATCACGTTTGGAATATTCTGGCAGCGCATTTCTCAAATGCCGACGAGTCCAAGCGGACGATTCGGAGCCGAGCTCAAGGAAACCTCGGCAGGTATCGCATCTCTATCAGTCACAGGCATCACACCAGCATTTTTGGGGTTTGTGGCTGATCTATCTGAATCAAGACAAGGCTGCAAACACATTCACTGACATCACTGCAGGAAGTGTGTGCACGGACGCCTGATTGGTCGGGAAGACACGTGCTGCAGGGAAAGTACAGGAAAAGGAAGATACCGTCAGCACAGGTGTTACATTATTACCAGCTGCTCAGTGTTGTGTCCCAGTTCACTGTCTAAACAGCCCTGAGCCGTTGCAGCATGGACCCCACTAAACCCTGTAGGTGGGCGGTGGTATCCAAAATGTCTGCAGCAGAACCTTTACATCCTATAAGAATAGTGACGTGGGACCTCCATGGAACACACCAGAACTTTCCACAGTTGCTTGCTTGGTTTAAGATCTGGCGACTTTGGAGGCACAGTTGACACCTCAAACCCTGTTGTTGTGCTCCTCAAACCACTCCCGGACCATTTTTGCTTTGTTGTCCAGTTCTTGTGCTTATGTGCCTGTTGTTGGAGCTTTTGGTGGTGGACGGAGGTCAGCGTGGGCAACAAACTGTGACGCACCGTGTGTTCTGACACCTTTCTACAGTTGAACCCCTTTCACACTGAAATTGGTGCGTCCATAAGGCTTTTTCTCACAAGGATCCGCCTTTGCCTGGCATTAGGGCGCTTTCACGGTCGGGACTGACCTCCCACTGTGAGAGCTGGGTGCCTGTGTTTTTCTCTCTGGTATGTCATCAGCTAAACCGCCGAACACGGAAGTAAACACTGACACATCCACATGCTATGATCAGCTGCTGTAAGGTTCCAGTTCTGGTCTGCTCTGTCCGCTCAGACATCAAATGTGACCAGTGAACTGAATGTGTGTCTGATGTATCAAAGAAGGCGCATGACGTCATCGGGTGATCTAGCAGGAGGACGCGAGACGCCTTTCACACTGTAGGCGAGCCGAGCGGAGCCGCTTAAACCCCCAGGTTGCTTGGAGGGTCAGTTGCCGAAAAAAATGTGGTGCAAAAGTTTTTCGTGCAGTGTGTGTGAAAGAGGCTTCTCAGAACCAGCATGAACTTCCTTAGCAGTTTGTTGGACCACACGGGCCATTTGCTCCCAAAGTCCATTCTCTGCACTATGACCTTATGACCTCTTCGCCGCTTTTCCTTCCTTGGACCACTTTTGATAAACACTGACCCCTGCAGCCCGGGGCCACAAAAGATACAGATGTTTACCAACTCCATCACATGGTGGATCCAAGCTCTCTTTCTTCATTTTCTCTTGCCAGGCCTAGAAATTCTCTCATTTTTGTTCTCAGCGTGTAAGAATTTCTAATGATTGATTTGTGTGTGTGTGCATTAGCATGCGCAGTGTATGATACATGTGTGTGAACTTAAATGTACTTACAAATTCATTCCTCGGGTGCATATGCCTTTGAAGCTCAGCAGGGTAGTCTAATAGCTTTTAATTTTAATTAATTCCCACTCTCTATTAATAAACTACATAATTCCCTAAGTGGTTTTAAGTTATAAAGGTGCTGCATTACTCATTAGCCAATTGCTGTGTAATGGGAAGGCTTTGTGCTTCGTCAGCAGAAACCCCACGAGTTGGCAAGTTCATCCCAAACGTCTAAACAACACTTAGAACATCCAATTGGAGGGCACGCATAGACATGGGTGGCAAGTGGTGAAAGTGAGGGGGGAGACACGACAGCCAACCAGCAGTGATTGAGGGATGAAGCTCCCAAATTGGTAAGTGAAGAGTGAATGAATGACGCTAAGCAATTCGGGGAGTCGATCTGGTCACATAAGTTCAATGGAGGCGCTGAAAAGACCTTGGCATCTTACAGTAAATCATGCAGAAATCTGACTTCACTAAAACGACTTCAAACCCGATACCTGTCTGAATTGGTCTGCCGCTGTCTCGCACTAAGCTGCTCGCCGAGTGATTCCTGGCATTTGGCTTTTCCACTCCTCAACAAGTGTTATCACGCCGCCCGTGTTCTGGTAAGAGAGTTGTGACACCTTGTGATCCGAGGGAGATTTTCCAAGAGGCTGAAGGCCTTTCGCGGGACCCGGCGAGGCCAAGTTCCAACTCGTGCGTTCAGGGAGCTCGGCGGAGCAGCACAGACGCACACGGAGGGATGATATGTTTGTTAGTCTCTGTGATCGGACTTATTCTCAGCAAGGAATGTTGTTCATAAGGAATCTTACCGGGAGACTGTGTGTGTGTGTGTGTGTGTGACCTGCTGTCTGATTCAGTTGTCATCACACATAAATGCAGGTGCACGTTCACCACACCTGTACATTTATACACGGAATACATGTCGGAACAATTCAGTTCTCAAGTCATTTTCACATTGAAGAAAAGACCTTCCTCACACACACAATGCAGATATACATTTAAAGAGATGATCATAGAAAAATATTAAAAACCCTCCAGCTGCAAATAAATGTGAATGTAAATAAAAATGTATTATATTCTATTATATTCTAATATATTATATTACATTATATCATATTATATGTCTTTATTTATTCTCTACTTTACTCCGTTACAGACGATTGAGGACTGTTGTCTTTTTACTGAAGTGGAAGAAAGTTCTCTCTCCTCCTCACCTTTGGTAGTCTCTCTCTCTCTCTCTCTCTCTGTCACACACACACACACATACACACACAAACACACACACACACATACAAACACACACACGCGCGCGCGACTGCGAGCCGCGCGCCCCGAGCAGTCGGTCGAGTTTGACGCCTCAGACCCAAAGTGAAAAGTATGCGGGAAATGTCTCCGTGACTGCGCAGAATTTCTTCTCCCCGCAGCGATAAGAAGTTGGTGTGTGACCGTGAGCGGAGCGGCTTTATTAACCCCCCTCCTCCCTCCTCCTCCTCCTCCTCCTCCTCCTCCACCACCTGCCTGCACACTCAGCCGGCCCGGAGTTTCCGCTCCACCGTCCGAACTTTCACTTTGGATCTTTGGCCACTTTGGCGCAGCGCGGATCCGCAGTGCGCGTCTCAGGCTGCGCGCAGCTCCGGCGGCAACAGGTCGCGCACTGACGGCGGGAGGAGACGCGGGATGAGAGGCGCGACTTCCCGACAGGAGAGCAGCTCTTAGGAAAGTTCTCTTTTTCTTTTCCCCACTTGATTGCGTTGGAAACCGTGGAGAGGACGTTTGATTTTGCGCTCTTCTTTCTTCCGGAGCCGCTGCTGGAGTTTATCGTCGCGATGAGCGGACCAGCGGTTTTCCAGATGTGGATGCTTTTAGTTGTGGGCACCACAGCAGCGGTGGTGCGGGCTCAGGTCTCCACTGCTAAAGTCATGAGGGGCAACGTGAGGAGAGACGGTCAGAGCAAGTCTTTTATTCTATTTCTATCTAAAATCACTCTATTGTCGTTATTACAGCGTTATTAACGAACATCACTAATGTATCCTGAGGGTTTTTCTGTGAGGCTTTACAAACTTTGGAGAGGGCAGTTTGACAACCATCCGGCTCTAACTTTCTGTTTTTATGGCTCTTTCTTAAATCTGATACCTACTGACTTGTGAGCAGGGGCGGCTCTAATTTGTGCGGTGCCCGGGGCAAGCTC
>CAESWR010000855.1:419141-429494 GCA_903171835.1 Mullus surmuletus
TGTACTTCTCAGTCCAGCGCCTGTGCGTCCTGCCTAATGCACTGGACCCTCCCACACACTCCTTCCAGCATGTGCTCCTTGACCGTTTTGTTACCCAGGGTGGAAAAATAAGTGACAGGTTCCTCTCGCGGTGCCCCTCTTTGTGCCCTCGGGGGCGGCAGCGAAGTTCTGGCTGCGTTCACGTGATGGACTGAAAGACGAGTGTCACAATAATGTTGAACCTACCGTAATTACTGCTGTATTGTAGCACTACTGTATTTCTGACATCTCTGAGGCGCCAGCTATCTTCAAATGCGGGGCTTTAAATGTTGGACGCTGATGAGCACGAACCCAAAGCCGATTAAAATAGAGCCTCAGTTCCGTCGTGGTCAGAAAGACGGAGGTAGAGAAGATGGTGCAGGATGGAGGGAGCAGAGGAGGAGAAGCGATGAAGGGGGGGTTGCGGGGCGAGAGCCGATGCTGACCAAAGCTGACACCCCTCGGCATGCAGTGTTCACCCCCGGGGTGTGTGTGTGTTTGTGTGTGTGTGTGTGTGTGTGTGTGTGTGTGTGTGTGTGTGTGTGTGCGCATGTGTTTGTCTTTTTCATGCCTCCATGCTTGTGTGAGCGTGACTGAGAAACAAGGGAGAATATTTAAAGCTGATTTGTCATGAGAGAGTGGCAAAACAGTGGAGCCAGCACGGGCTTTGATAAGCAGTGCAGCAATGCACACACACACACGCGCTTGCGTGCATGCATGCACGCACACACACACACAAACACACACCGGCCTTGAGCTAACATTTAGCCAGATGGAAAAGGCTTTGGCTATTTCTCTTGGGTAGAAATACTCTGAGGATGGAAGGAACGGCATCCGGCATCAGCAACCAATACACACATAAACACACACACACACACACACTCACACACACACACACACACACACACACACACACACACACAAATACAGTGATGAGCAGATGTACACATGCTACAGTACCACAGAGTACACAGCCAATGACATAAATACACATTAAGGCACACAGTGTTTAGCAGCAGTTTTGCAGTTAATGGGCAATGTTTTACACTCCGCTGCTAAAACACAGATGAATAAACAAATCAGCAGATAAGCGGGAGGGACGGCAAACGAGGGACGGCAAACGAGGCACTGCAGCGGCGATAATACCGAGAAGAAGATTGTCGAAATGTGAGGGGATGGAAAGCGAGGTAATGGTGAACAATGCACAGCCTGAAAGACCTAATACATACATTTGTGTGTGTGTGTTGGAGATGTGTGCGTGTGGGGAGAGGAGATGTGGCTTCCTCATTTCTAGATGTCAAACCGGCAGGGGTCTGATTTTAAAGGCATAGTTCACATGAAGTTGTATGAGATCCTCAGCATCAGTGTGGGTCATCATTAGTGACTTTCCTGGTTTTGGTGTTGCAGAAAGTAGTTCCGTCTATCTGTTGTCTGTTGGAGTCACATGGATAAAGTGTGACACTGAAATAAACCATTATTTGTTCCTATTCACTGTCCCACTGAAAAGGTTTTTTTCACCCAATAGGGCGCAGGTTTTGCACTCCACTTATTCAGAGCCTACAATTAAAAAAATTGTGTTTTGTATTTATTATTCAGCACTTTTGAGTTTCTTTTATGGTGCGACTTTTCAAGAAGTGCATCACCGAGCGGCGATCAGGGACCTCCAGCCTTGAGAAGCTAATGTTACAAAGAGTGTAAGCAAAAAAAAAACCCGATTTATTTTGCTTATTTGGCATTTGCGCGTCCCTGCGGGGGAACTGGGCCGCGGTATTTCCGGCTGCTGCAGCGTCACCGGCATCCAGAGCTGATGAACAGTAGCGTTGAGCACTCGCACCGCCGCTCCCACACACTCCAGGAGAGCCTCTTCTCCCAGGTGCAGGTGCTCATTCCAAGAGGCACGAATGTGCTTTTGTCGCCAGTGCCGATCAGCTTTCCGGTGAACTTGACAGTAGATGACAATCATTCACCCCCCCCGCCACCCACATCCCCCCCCCCACCCCCGCTCGCCTATCTTGCAGTTTCCAGATGTATTGAAAGTGAGAGTCCTGGCGAAATTACAGTTTGCAGACAGCTCATCGTCCGACTCCGCCCGCACACCTGCTTATTAGCGGAATAAGTCGCTGACACCTTCTCTCTGCACTTCAAAGCAGATACAAGCGACTCTCTGAAGTGATCCCTGTCCAACAAAGTGGTGGCCACCATCCATCTTTTCATTTAGTGTGAACAGGACGTGTTTTACAATTGAAGTGAAGTGGAGGGAATCGCATAGCGGCAGCTCTGAAGGCTTCGTCTACTGTCTGCTGTCTGTCTTTTCCTCTTCAAAAAAATCTGCAGAGGCTTGGAAGATCCCGACTGGTTAACAAAGCACAAACAAAACAAAAATATGGATATGCAGATAGTGTGAGGACCCAGAAGTGTCACTGAAGAGTATATAAGGAAGAAGAATAAGTATATTATAAAAGTAGATCAAGACAGCACCAACCAAGACCAAGACTTCACCAAGACACGACCAAGACCCAGGAACCCAAGAGTCCGTGTATGTTGGTGCACAGGCAGCTATTTCCACTCATTTCAAGCATTTGTGGCTTTTTTGTTTCTATAGCGAAATCAGATGTGTATTTGTCAGGTGAATGTGGCTTCTAAGTTGACTGAAGTCAGATGAAGACATTTCATAAGAAGGCAGAGGCTGCAGCTTGGGGGAAATAATCAGTCTGAGTGATTGGCTGTTGAGGTCTCAAAGCCTGGCAGTGGTGGTCTCCCCGCTGTGGATGCTAAATCCAGAGTCCACTGAGTCCCAGACCGAGACAAGACCCAGTAAAAACGCCTATGAGTGTGAGTATGAGATGTGACCAAGACCTTCAAAAAGTGGCTTTGAAACCAGTTTAAGGACCAATTTAAGATGCTCTTAAAGACGAGATGCATGCCTAGAGTGAGACAGTTTCCACTCTGTCCAACAAATTTAAAGCCAGTGATCAATTTTTTGAATCACTGTGAACACTAAATATTAGGAGTTTCCCAATCAGATATTGACATTAGATATCAATCCAATATCAGCAAAAAACGAATATCGGATTATATCGGTTTGCATCTAAAATCTCTGATATAAGCACTCTGACACAAGACTCGCTCCAGCACTTCTACTTATGTTTAAGGTTCAAATGTATGTAAGTCATTGGTTAATAATAACTGAGTCAGTTTTCCTCATAGCAACTGTTGCTGACTATTGTTCTCTGTTTGAGTAACATCACTTGATCAAGTCTTTTCTAACATTCCATACTACAAAATAAGTCATAAAAGTATGTATGATTCGATCGATATCGGTATCGACCGATACTCAATGCTGCAATATCGGTATCGTATCGGAAGTGAAAAAGTTGTATCGGGACACACCTATTGAATATGTTTTCAAACTGCGTGAGAGAGTGAGAGAGAATCCCAGTACGACGGCTCTGGTCCTGATGGAAGATCTTAATAGCCTTGAAGATCGTTAAAGATGGACAAAGAAGACAAATGGATTCTCGTTTATTTACTGAAGAAGTCATACTGATATTGTGAAGACTCCACCAAAGAAAGGTACATTGAAGTGGACTTGGTACAAAGTATTACATCAGTATTTAGCAAAATTTCAATACATAACGGAATTTTCTCTTCTATCTGTCGGCGTCTCATCCGTTTGTGCCAAAATCAATTTCGGCATTGAAGAAAATTGATGCAAGCCCAAACTAAACGATAGGAACAAGAACTTTACAGAAAAATGAGAGTGAACCACAGATACCTGCAAACTATCACTGAATATTGTAACTTTTTTTTTTTTTTACCGCATCTGGTAAAAGTAAAAGTCGCAAAGTCTGCGGTGAGTGAAGCAGCCGCCATCACAACTCAAATCAACGCCACATGGACCCGGCGGCCCCTCAGCGACCGAGGGGGACAGAAACACCCGGCGGCGGCGGACGCAAAGCGAGCGTGGCGTTAATCAGCTCGCCCTTCGCCTCATCAGACGGCGCTCAAACAGCTCGACCACTCGCTCTACTCTCTTTGTGCTTTTCTCCTCTCGTAGTTAAGCGGCAAAGAGGTTGTTTTGTTGGCGGCCGCGTCCGACACAATGATGCACCTACCAGCTAATTTTATAAGCCTCAGATCACATCTAATCCCACTCGACAGGCGGGAACATATTTCACAGACAGAAAGTGGGAATGCCACCAAGACGGAGAACAGCGGCAGCGGCTCTCTGGGGAGTTTTTTTTCTTTCAGCTGAAAGGGAATGTATTACATGGAGTGTGTGTGTGTGTGTGTGTGTGTGTGTGTGTGTGTGTCCTCTTAGCTGGCATCGGGGCTTAGGAGAATTCATTTTGAGGAGATGAAAGTCAGACAGGATGTGTTAGACAGGGGATGCCAGATGTAGGAAATGGGGTTGCCTTGTGATAGGTAATGTCCTGTGGGAGTGTGTGTCTGCGCCAGAGTGTATCATACGCAAACTGTCACTCAGGAAAAAAAAATAGTTTGGTTTGCAAGGAAAGGAGGCTTAAGTTGAGTCTGTGAGAGTGTTTGCATACCTGATACTACGCTTAGAAGACGAGTGAGAAAGTTTAACATCCGCCTGATCGCGTCTCTTTCTCGGCCGTTTTTGCGGGTCTGGCGCTCGGCGGTTGCCGGGGCGATGAGAGCGTGACTGGCACTCGGATCAGAAATAGATCTCGGAGCCACGAAGAACATCACACCCCCGGCACTGGAGGTGGGAGTGTGAGCCGAGTTTAATTAGCGAGAATTTTTACCCACATGCATCCTGGCAGACGTGAATCGGCGCAAACTTTTTCTCTCTCAGAACACACATTTCACCCAACACACGCTCTCACACACACACATTTCACCCAACACACGCTCTCACACACACATTTGACCCAACACACACACACACACACACACACACAGTCATGTGGCATCATTGTCATGGTTATTTAAGCGTCAGATCAAGAGCCTGAGAGCTTAATTGCCAGTGTCAGACATTGTGTGTGTGTGTGTGTGTGTGTGTGTGTTGAGATCCAGGAGTGTGAGTCAGACTGTCAGCGATATTATCAGCCCGGTCTGACATCATCTTATTTCCTGAGATTGCAGAAACTTAAACTTTCTGTCAAGTTTGGAGGAGATAAGTGCTACGTGACACGAGAACACAGGTCCCGGGAAACAACACACGGCGATGATACAGATTCGGTGGCTTTGATGAAGACGTGGTTTTGTGTTCAAAGGCTCCTAAGAAGTGTCTGGGAAATTCGAGCGTGGCAAAGTGTCTGGACTATAATTAAATTGAGTTGCCGTCCGTTTAGAAAACAATAGACTTAGCATTCGTCAGAGATAAGAGATCGGCAGGGTGCTGTTTATTCAGTCCGTCACCCACTTGTTGCCACAGGATTTCCGACCAAGCGCTTGTGTAAGTGCACCGTCCCACTCGCCGTCCCACCCACTCATTCAGACGTGGCCAGTATTTCTATTTTCCCTGCAGTGTTTTCATATCTGCTGGTTGAATAAATAAAATCCACACGCCAACAAGTTTTTTCATCCCAAAGAGTGCTCTGATATTTATAGCTACTGGACAAAATATAAAAAAAACCCAATAAAAACAAAACAAAGAACAGAATGCATGCAAGAAAAAATAAATCAATATTAATAATAACAAACAATAATCATTATCATTGTCATCGTTGCAAAATTGGAAAGTTTCCATGTGGGAATTTTCAGAAATGAATGGTAATTAACCACAATTAATGTGAATTTTACTTATCCATTAATAATTATATGAAACATTTTGGTTTGTTAAAAGCAGACATGCATGCAAACATGTTTAATGCAATATTTTGACATCATAAATTAATTTTTATGGAATCTGGGGGAATTTTCCCTAACTGAGTGTCGCTGTCACGATTATAGGCATCAAACTTTGTCATAAGCAAACGTAAATGCAAATATGCCTGATACAACATTTCAGAAATGTCCCGAAATTTAGTTTAGCTTCTCTTCAGGCCATGTTTTCTACTCATCAAGAAATCTGGACCTCATCTTCTTCAATGTATGACTGGTCGTCACGGCAACAAAACCCTGAAATATTTCCGAGCTAAATTTCCCATGAAAACTTTCAGAAAATGTACCGTAAATTATCATCATCATCATCATCATCATCACAATGCATTTTGAACTCATGTTGGGTCATTTTTACACTTTTATCCATCATAATTTTTCTCAGAGTGGGATTTTCTGCATTTTTTTGCATCTTTCAACATCATTTCAAGGGACGTTTGAGGCCATGAGAGGTTATAAAGACAAAATTCGGCATGACCAGCGGCATACGGGGAGTGACGGAAAAAAAGCTTAAAATTAAACTGACATCACAAAAACGGAGGTGCTGATTGAAGAAGCAAACAAACGTATTTACACAAAGAACGTCTTTACAGGAAAGCATCTGTGAGAAAGTCGCTGTGGAAGAGCAGCAACAGATGAAATTGATAAAAGATGCTAAAATATTGGAGGGAGAAAGAGGGAGGAATACAAATTCAAACAGCTGACGGGATGATTGCAGACGAAGGTCAGCACGTAATAACACGAACATGCATTTCCTTTATCAGATGTGTCATTCAGATATTCATCAGACAAAGAAACGGTAAATAGATGCCAAAAATGATCCTTGCAATGATTTTCTAGTCAGTGAAAATGAGGCGAGGGGCTATTTTACACCTTTGAGAGCCGTCGGTGCAGACGCTGTTTTGCTGCAGCTGTGAAGTTTGCATCACTTTTAAACACGCAAATCAGGCACAAAAGCCTTTAGAGTGGGAATGAATGAGATACTGTCAGCGCCGTGACTCAACGTTTTTGCCATTGAAATCCGGCGAAGACAATCTGATGTAAAAAAAAAAACAAAAACAGTGTCAGTCCCTTAGTTCCCCCATTAAGCTCACACACACACACAAGTTTCCTACAGCCTTGATTTCAAGCACTTTGCCCAAAATGACAGCCGGGCAGAATGACCCCCCTCCCCGTCGGCTCCCCGGCCCCTACAGCTCCCTCAACTGGAACCTTAAATGGAAATCTCCGCGCTCATCATTGTACCATTTGCATTAATTTGCAGAGGTGTCATTGACATCACTGCATGATTTATAGTGAGGTCAATGATGTCACGCAGGAACAGTATCCAATAGAGCTCGGCGCCGCTCGAGCCAGATTTGCATATTTTCTCATTTTGCTCTCT
This sequence comes from Mullus surmuletus, assembly GCA_903171835.1. Classification (NCBI taxonomy): domain Eukaryota; kingdom Metazoa; phylum Chordata; class Actinopteri; order Syngnathiformes; family Mullidae; genus Mullus; species Mullus surmuletus. The sequence continues at coordinate 426,394 of CAESWR010000855.1, forward strand.
TCCTTCTTGTTAATGCTTTGTGACTCTCGCACAGCCTCCTCCACCGCACACACACACACACACACACACCTGGCTGCATGCAACCTGGATGTCTTTTTTTTTTNNNNCCGTCTGCACAAAACAAATAATGGTCCCTTTGCTCTGCTGCACTCGCACGTCGGCGCGCTTGTGTTTATGTATTTTTTTGCGGAACACATCACTTGAAACGCTGAGTTTTGCAGAAGTTCCGAGCAGACATCATCATCACCGAGGGATCATAACAGTGTTGGTTGAGGTTGGTGCAGAAGTATGCGTGATATTCTGTACCTAAACGCCGCTAAATTGAACATTTGCGCATTCTTTTGTAACTTTAAGCGTTATTCTTCACACTTTTTTTCCAGGTGATCTGATAAAGATAAAAACTTTACATAGAGAAACCGCACACACTGAGTCCCATGCTTTTATTTTCTTAACTATTCCGAAGGTTCATGTGCAAATCTTTTAAACAGGGAAGCTAATGAGCCTCTCTGACGGCATTTATGTTGACGAAGTCTGCATGCTCCGAATAGTCAAACAAACCGAACAATGATGAAATGAGAAAACGCAGATAGATAAGAAATAAAACATGTTAAATAAAACAATTGGGCTCATATTTAAATTTTCTGTGTCCATCAATCAGATGGAAATCTGACTCATCTTGCAAAGGCCTTCAGAATTAAACTTTGTGGATTTTTAAGATTTGGATTTGAATAACCCTGACATGCAAGCTCTCTCTCTTTCACACACACACACACACACACACACACATACACTTGCATGCACACAGACAGATTTGCTCCCCAGCGACCTTACTGGGTGAAAGTTCCTGACACATAAGCACTTTTATGAGTGAATGAACCTACACAGGCGAGGCTTCAGATCAGCAGAGTGGAAGAAGTCCATTACAAACAAATCCTGCACACACACGCGCGCGCACACACACACACATACACACATTTGCAGCATCAAATAAGCAGAAATGCTTATGCTGAAGCTACACTCTCCAGTAATTCACACTGCATAGACACACACACACACCCATGCACACACACACACATACATATTTTTGTAAACAGAGTGCTAATTGCCAGATTTTGCAGAACAGCGTGACCACGAGGAACGTTGAATGATCAATGAGACGGCATCATTGATTGAGGCAAGAAGGGAACCGTAAAGGGACAGGGGGAGACGTGTGTGTGTGTGTGTGGGGGGGGGTGCACTGAAGGCCAAAGCTTCATCATCATCTTCCTCTTCCAGGGGTGCAGGCTGCAGAGCCTTGATTATGCATTCAGCTCCCTCGCTTGCAAAAACAAAAAAACACACACACACACACACACACATACACACACGCTTAAAAAAACCAGCCCTGTCAGCCTGCTTCAGAACACAGCCTGACCTTCTGTGTGTGTGTGTGTGTGTGTGTGTGTGTGTGTGTGTGTGTGTGCGTGTGCGTGAGGGAGAAAATGTCCCTCATTTTTAGGAGGTCATCAATAAACTGAGCACAATTAATTTTCCTTGTGCAACATCGAAATTAGGTTTTTGTTAAGCGATGAATCATTCGGCGCGAGTGATTATGATGTTCATCAGCATTATATTTTACAGCAGGGGTGTCAAACATACGGCCCACGGCCCGAGTGGGGCCCACCCGAATCACTTACATTCATATTTTTGTTTAAACTCATGGGTTGGAACTCTGTTCAACTCAACGACTTAAAAGAATCTCAAAACAACAATACAGGAATTATTTATTTGAAACATCGTCTTTTTTTTATATGTCATGATCCTTTCAGGTATCGACCCAAACACTAGTACGCAGTAAGTAGTGTCGAAACTGCGCCTGTCAAACGATACTTGCAATTGGTCGTTTTTATACCCAGATCTAGAATTTCTATAGTTTTACTCGCAGCCAATCACTGCGAGTGCAATTTGAGCACCTTCAAAACGTATTCGTGTAGAAATCCTGGGGAGGAGTGCTGACATTTGCTCAACTGATTGCTTTCTCGTCACATGATTAATATTGAATGGAGTAACAAACAGTATCAAATGAAGTACTCATTTGGTATCGTTATCGTTTTAAGGTTATCGGCACTGGTGTAGAAAATGTTTAAACGATGCCCGGCACTAATTAGTCCTGTTTGATAAAGAACACAAAGGCTTTCCCGGGTGTCTTTCAAGTTCAATTGAATTTGATTGACACTCCAACATAAAATCTTGTATAAAATGACTGCTGTGTTGATGTAGATGTAACTGGACTTTAAGTTTTTCTTTGTTCAGGTTCATGCAAAGTTTGTGCCAAATCTCCTCTTAGCGCTCATGTTCGGTTACAAAAGCGGTGCCTTTGTGACGCTCACAGAGGGAAGCTGTCCATCAACCCCTCAGACGACCTTTTATTAGCATCGCCTACTGAGAATGATTATCACTGTGACCTTAATAGCTCTGCATTGATAAGAGCAACTTATAACGACTCAGCGTCAATGAAATGAATAAAACAGATTTGAATTGTGTTTATATTTGCATATTTATGTGAACAAGCTGCTGATGTTGAACTAACAGCTCAGTTGTGACCACTAACAGACAGCACTCGCCTCACCACAGACTTGTACCGCAAGACGGAAAACATCACCGTGACGCCGGCGGGCGGAGTCATCCAGAGCCCGCGCTACCCCAACGCTTACCCGCGCAACCTGCTGTTGTCATGGAAACTGGTGTCGCCGCCGGGCTGCCGCATTCACCTGGAGTTTGACGGACACTTTGCCCTGGAGGAGGCGGAGAACAACGTGTGCAGGTAAAGGAAAGAAAACACTAAACATAGACTGTTGTCTTTGTAAAGAAGACAAAGTTTAATCGGTTGTCAAACGAGGTGAAACACGTTTCTTCATGTCTGCTCATCAGGAGCTGCGATCCAAGGAGATGTGTGGGAAAAAAACGGCCGATGAGAGAGACGGATCGTAGTTTGCTTTCTTGGCAAGAACTATAAGAAGTTTGTCCTTGAGGGTTGAGGGGAGAAAATACTTTTTAATCCCCATATGCAACTCAGCTGTCTTTGTAAGCACTTTGCTGAAAAGACAAGGGGGGGGGGGGGG
>CAESWR010000856.1:17482-28454 GCA_903171835.1 Mullus surmuletus
GTCTCCCAGGGAGCCGCTGCCTCCAAGACCTGATGAATAAAACAGCTAAACTATGGTTAAAATGTACGATTACTGAGGAGCCGCGGCTCATGTCCCGTATCTCCTGCCTGTCTGTCTGTCTGCCTGTCTGTCTGTCTGCCTGTCTATCTGCCTGTCTGTCTGTCTGTCTGTCTGTCTGTCTGTCTGTCTGCCTGTCTGTCTGCCTGTCTGTCTGTCTGCCTGTCTATCTGCCTGTCTGTCTGCCTGTCTGTCTGTCTGCCTGTCTGTCTGTCTGCCTGTCTATCTGCCTGCCTGTCTGTCTGTCTGTCTGTCTGCCTGTCTGTCTGCCTGTCTGTCTGTCTGCCTGTCTATCTGCCTGTCTGTCTGCCTGTCTGTCTGTCTATCTGATGGATAATAAAAGTTGGGTTACGAAATTCCAGGAATTTCCAAAGTTGGATTCTTTCCATGGGAATGTTTGGGAATTGACACTATATGAACTGCATTGACCTGAGCAGACATGCATGCAAACATGTCTAATGGAATACTTTGAAAGGCCATTATGAATGAATTTAAAATGACTGATACAACATTTATAAATGACACTCATCAGTTTTTACAACTTTGGGAATTTTATGGTTTCTTTCACAGAACAACAAAAAACATGAATATTGAAAAATCAATTTACAAAAGCCCAGGACCCCCAGCCCCCCTAAACAGGCCCATTCAAAAATGTCCAAATACTTAGTTTAGCTCATTACTATGATTATTATTATTATCATGAAAGCTTTGTAACTATCATTATTATTGCATTAACTATCACTTATATAGTTATATCTTTGTAATAATGAAACTGTGAATACCACCAGTTATACTCTTAGGTAATACATACACACACACACACACACACACACACACACACACACACACACACATACACGACCACAAATGTTGTTCACGCCCTGCTTTTCTGTTCATGTCACTGTATTGTCTCACTGCAGTTTGTATTTACAGTTGTGTAAATACCAGAGTAAATTGTAAGAGCACACTCAGCTAAACGACTTCCAATAGAATTGATTAAAACCCACATTAAAATATCTAATCAGGGTGTTTATGTAATCTTCGTATCTCAGTATTTCTTTCCACTAAGTAAATATATTTACCATGAAAGTGCAGTGATTTGTTTGTTGCTGTGGGCACCATTCGTCATTATCAATTTTATTTCCCATGATCCACCTTTGTCTCGGTGTGAGCTGTGTGCAGTGTGTGTTGAGCTGCACAGGTTAGACTGCCAGAGGTGAGTCTCTGCTTGTGTCAGCTCCTTCGCTATTTATAACCCTTCAGCTCGCGCACAACTCAAACGGCGCCATGCAGCAACTCTCTGTCACCCAGGTGCTGCAGCTCCACCTCACGCTGCTTCGTGACACCCAGGTCAGCAGGCTGACGGGCGACACTACCCCCCCCCCACCCCCACACCCCCCACCACCCACCTGCTCTCGGCAGACCGCCACAGTCATTACAGCCAAGCCACGCCCCCCTGGCTTAGTGAATGAATGTTTATGTAACGTTTCGTGTGTGTGTTGGAACCCAGGAAGACTAGCTTTAGTCAAGACAAAGATAATGGGGATGGGGATGGGGATCCTGATAATAAACAAATGACACACACACACAGAGATAGATAGATAGATAGATAGATAGATAGATAGATAGATAGATAGATCGATAGATAGATAGATAGATAGATAGATAGATAGATAGATAGATCGATAGATAGATGGATAGATAGATAGATAGATAGATAGATAGATCGACAGATAGATGGATCATCCATCCATCAGAACAACATATCGGCAGAATATGGACTTTGCATCACCAACAGTTGATGCCAGATTGTTGTTGTCTCCACTGGGTTTCCATAGCAACAGTCATTTTTTTCTAACACAGCATCCAGGAGCACCGCATAATTACTGGATTCACTCAAAAAGCATAAGAGTTACAAATACCGCAATGAAAACATGCATGTTCGTTGTTAGATGGCTTTATGGGAGTCTGATGTGATTTCCCCGATCATGTGTTTCGGGGGAGTGGTTTTGATTGAATACTTTGGTGGTCTATTCCAAAACACAGTAATACGCACTCCCCCATAAAGTGCGCAAGCCGGGATTGAAGCGACAACACTCCATTGGGTTTTTTATATGGCGGGAGTTAGAGTAGTTTTGGGATCATATCTAAGTGCAGGTTGTCCTGAGGTGAGCACTAATAGAGGGTGACATGAAAAGTGCAAAACAGGCTGATGAAAAGCTCTTTACGCTGCTTAAGCCAATCCTTCGGCACGTTTCCTGGAGCTCCTCAGGCTAGCGGGGGAACAGGAGTTGGCCAGAGGGAAAGCGGAGTCAGAGGGCACTGCTTATCACGCTAATGTGGTTAGCTCACTGACTGCTATTGTTGCGCATGATGGTAATACGCCATCAAACAAACAGCTCAGCATTTGGCAGGCAGCGCCTCTTCTCAAGCCTCGATCGATCAATCAATCACTGTATTTGTCCCCAATGGCGCAATAGCATAAGGTCCGATTTTGCCAGGTGTCCCTGTTCGCCATTGGTCCTTTTAGCTGCTGGATCCTGTATGTTCTGTGCATTTGTTTTTTGTGATGTACTTTTTGGTTCTGCTGCCATCTAGACTAGGACTCTCCGGCAGAAGAGATATTGTATCCCAATAGGACATTGCTTTTTTTTTTTTAATAAAGCAATTGCTGTGCAGCAATGGAAGCAAAACATAAGATAAACATGTAAACCTTAAATACAGCAAATAAATCCAACACTACAACCAAGACTAATCAAACCGAAAAACTCAATCAAGAAAACATACATGAGAAAATTAATAAAAATTAAGTTTTGTTACTTTTTGAGCATATTCAGGGGGTCAGAATTGCAGTTATGTGCAAGGAATACGTAATAGTAAATTCAATTAAAAAATGTTTTTTTAAAAAGCCTCCATTCACATCTCCCTTAGTTTTGACCATTGGCTATGTTTACATACTGTCAATATTGGGTTTAAGGTCCATATTCCGGTTACTGAAACATTGGGAAAAAGCCGTTTCCATGCGTGTGAGCATGTGGATCTTCTATCCCGCTACTTTCTAAATCCAAATCTCCAAATGCCAGGATGTTTGTGTCTTTCATCACACTGATGAAGTGATTGGTTTCCTCCTCACTCCAAAAGTGTGGCGTGGTGTTGTTCTTGCCTTTGGCCATGTTTACAAGGAGTTCCTGGACTCCAAAGACCAAGATTCCTTGATGATAGAACATGAGCACAACACTAATTCATCTTCCTTTTGATGTGGAGATCCTGATAGGAGGAGACATCATCACATGTTCACCTCAGAGAAGGAGGAACCAGGGGGAATGTTTGGGTCTTTAAAAACCAGAATACGTGCATATTACGCTTCTTCAAATGGGTTAAACAACCAGTTTATTGCTAACATTCCACTTAGAAGAGGCTGATTGACTCCATGGAAATGCAGCCAGTGTGTGTCGCGAGTGTGTTCAGTCAAAGGGGAGTGTGTGTTCTGTCTGAGCTGGCCTCTTGTCAGCTAATAGACAAGGTGGCGGTCGGGCAGTGGAGTCGCACCTGGATCGAACAAACCCCGGCTCCCATGTAATTACTCGGCCTCCCCGCGTCCACCGACTGGGGGTGGGCTCCTGACAGAAGCACTCCTCCCCCCACTGTCAGCCCCCTCACTGGGAGTAATGAGGCTCGCATACACACACTCTGCACAAAGCCCAGCCCTCTGCACACGTGTTTGTGTGTGTGTGTGTGTGTGTTTTAGCTGTTTGCACGAGTGAGAAATAAAAGAAAATAACATAGGAAGGCGGTGGATACAAACTGTGCTGCTTTTGTTCACATTACAAACCATCTTTTTTTTGTTTCTGTTACATGTGGAGAGAAAGGAGGAGAAAGAGTTAACGGGGATTACCAGGACGATTAGACGATTAACAGCAGACGGCTGAGAAAAAGACAAAGACGCAGCAGTGTGTGCCTGTGTGTACATGCACCTGTGAGCGTGCGCCTGTGCACACACACACACACACACACACACACGTTCCACCAGGGGGCCCAGCAGGCAGAAGTGAACAGCTGGATGCAGCTTCACACCCGCACTGAATAATGTGCACAGTTTGGCACTTGATGAGACACAGTAGAAAAACTGTAATAAGGTGGTCCCGCCCCCGTTATGCTTTGATAACGCTCGACCAGCTCCGCCTGCACATCAGAGGTTTTACTTCATTAACGAGGGGGAAGATTTATCAGCAAATGGAGTGACTGACTTCTTTGTTTTTTATTTTATTGGTTTTTTTTATTGTGCAATGAAACAATACATGGACATGGACAGACAAACCAGTGTGAACATTTTTAGTCATGCATATGTGTGTGTGTACATGTGTGTGTGTGTACATGTGTGTGTGTGTGTGTGTGTGTGTATGTGTGTGAGTGTGTGTTACCTAAGGGTAAAACTGGTGGTATTCTAAGATGCATTATTACAAAGATAATTATGATATTAGTGAGAGTGAGGACAATAACAATGTTAGTAAAAAGCTTGCATTATTATTGTTATCTTTATTGTTGTTGTTGTTGTTAATATAATAATAATAACAATAATATTAATAAATAAATAAGTAATTAGTCATTCCAACTCAAAAATGTTTTCATAACAATAATAATAACAATAACAATAATGACAACAATAATAATAATGACAACAGAAGGGGCGATGGAGAAGGATTGCGTGGAAAATGCTAGTCTTTATTAAATAAATCAAATTGGGAGATGTTTTTTCCGGCCCACACTGACCTGCAGGGAAGCAGCCCGTAGCCCCCCCAACACCTCCAGCCCTCTCCCCCACCCCTGCAAGCCCCAGAGTGCATGCGGCCATGAACATTATTTTTTGCACTGGTGTCTGTCTGTCCTTCCTCATCAGAAAATCCAACCTCCAGGTTCAAAGGTCACTGAACTCCAGCCGCGGTCTCACAGCGAGCAGCGCCGCGACGCCGAGGATGAAGGTGGGGCTCGGCGGTGGATGTTTGCTGCAGCAGTGATTTATTCTGTCTGGGTTTTTTTTTTTCTTTCTTTCTTTCCTCCAAATCCGCCAGCTCCGACAATTTGCATACACAGATCAGATCTGAAGTGGGTCATGAAGACACGGCGCCGCTAATTAATATCAAATATCACTGCGAAGGCTCACAGATTGGATATCATTAATCGGATGCAGATCGCACGTAAATGGGACCCAAAAGTCATTAGAGTTCTGCTCACAGGTAGAAAAGAGGACTTGAGAGGCGGCTCAGCTCGCATTAATGAGGGAGAATTAGCAGCAGACGAAGACACGTTCAAAGCCTTTAAATCAAAACGTGGAAACAAAAACACTGCAAGCAGAGTCGTGAGCAAGCGTCTCCCGCTGATCTCTGCTCTGAGCGGCCCGGTTTGACGGGACCATCGCAGCAACAAGCAATTCAGCCTCTGCTACTTTCTTTTTTTTTTCTGTACGTTGGACGCTCTGTACGTCCTTTTTCTATAGTGGGGGTCTTGGTCCGCGGACCACTTTGGTAATTTTTTAAAAAGATCCAATGAGATTCATAGAAATAGGATTATTTTAGTCAAATGTGATTGAGACCTTTATCTTCTGTTTTTCTAACTGTATATTCACAATTGTCATTTATTGTGTTTTAAGAAGAGATCTCGCTGCCGTCTGCATTGTTCAAAGTTCTGTTTTGTTAAATATACCTGAGAAACTACTGCCTAAAAATTCTGTTTTGTGACATATTTGTAAATGTTACACCATAAGAATTCTTCTTTGTTACATGTTTCTCAAGGTTACTGCATAAAAAATGTCTGTTTGTTACACATATTTATTACGTATATCTAAGTCACAACTGAAAGCTCTTATTTTTGCGTTCAAGAGTGAGTAAATACCATAATGCCATAATGCAATTTGAAATGGGCCTCCAAAATCAATGTCTGTGTATGTGTTTACACGAGAGCTGTGTGAGTTAAAAAGTAAAAACGAGACTGATGATAAAACTTGTAGGTATCGGCTGCTAACTGCTCCGCTCCCGACCTTCCAACAAGCTACAAAAACTTGAATGTTCGCAAAATCCTGCAGATTTACACACACTTTCTTGGTGGTGGTCGGACAGACGCTCTCTCGGCTCTACTTGGACGCCCCCCAGACCATGCAGGGAGATCCTTCTCAGCGTCACTCTGGTGGCTGAGATCTGAGAAATCTCTCTCTGCTGCTGAGTTTACATCACCGGAAATCGCTGCCGACTTACGTCTCCGTCAAAAGTACGTCCAAAAATCCCATTGGATATTTGATATGTATCTTTCAGGCTGAAGCTGATTAACAAGACTGACTACTTTAAAGTTGGAAGAAATATTAATATATAATATTTCACAGCAGTCTTTTGGAAGGAGGCGCTTTTTGTCCCCAGGAACTAATAGGAAAGTTGCTATAAAAATCTGTCACTGCCGAAAAAATAAGAATGCCTCACAGTCAATGTTGCTGCTAATCATTGACCATCTGAGGCTCTAATAATAATAAGAAGAAGAATTGAATCCTCCTTGGATTGCATTTTATGGAAATTATTTGAGTTTTGTATGTTTTGGATTAAATTCAGTGGAGCTACATAACTAAACTGGCATTTAGAGGGTTAAAATCCCCCCAAACAATTCATATTTGATATATATATTTCAGGCTGAAGTTGATTAAAAAGATTCACTCATTTAAAATGGAAACAATTCTAAAATATGTTATTTTACAGCAGTTTTTAGGGAGGGGACGTTTTTTGTTCCGAGGGACGGTTGAGAAAGTGTGACTCTTAAGGGTTAACCATGACACCTATAGCTCGTTTAAAAACCTAAACCAGTCGACCTCCAGTTCACCTCCCACTTCTTTTCTGGCGTAAATGGCTGAATTAGGCACTTGACACTTAATGTGGAGCAGCCGTTGCATTTCTCCTTCCCTCTCCTGCCTCTTTTGACACCCTCCCGAGACCCCCTCTCATCTCCGAGGTTAAAGGTCACCCACAGAGAAAGGCAGGGTGCGTGTGTGTATCGAGCGTGCGGTGAGGGGTGGGGTGGGGGGGGTCCGGGGTTATTAGAGAAGGAACAAAGAGCCGGCCATGTGACTGGAGGTGAAGCCTCTTCTTTCTTTTGTGCGCCACATGGACGGGAGCATCTGCCAGCGAAGCCCGAGCGCCGGCACACACCGCATGAGGACAATACACAGACACTTTGTTGATGTGTGTGTGTGTGTGTGTGTGTGTGTGTGTGTGTTTGTGTGTGTGTGTGGTTCAGACAACTCTAAATAGCCTCCATTCACTGGGCCGGGCTCAGAGCGGGTGTGGGACGGGGGGACTGCCCTGCCAATTACCATCAGTCAGTGCTGGGGTTTGTTTGGACTTCTGCTGCGCTGTCGTCGTGGACCAGCGTCCGCTCCTCTGACACACTCATCAGTGAGATCAAGGCCTACGTTTATATCAGCAAATCAGTCAATAAGTCTTTTCTAACCGAGATATTATCAAAAACCCTGTTAAACGCAGCCACGTAAACACCAGTAACCCAATTGAATAATTGGAATATGCTCATATTCCGGTTATTCAAACTATTTCAAACTTCAAATTCTGTTGGCTAACGCATGTAAGCAGGTTATTCACAATGTTTCAGTAACCGGAATATGGACCCTGAACCTGAATGTCACAGTCAATGGCGTCGAACCTTCATTTGGATTTTTTAAATGTCACCCACCAATGTATAGGTGTAAGTATTATACTGGCTACGTTTACATGCAGTCAGTACCCGGGTTAAGGTCCATATTCCGGTTACAGAAACATTGGGAATAACCCATTTCCATGCGTGAGCAAGCAGGGTTACGCCTACATGATTGCCAATGTCAATCGGGATATCGCGATCAAACCAGCGACGCAAGGAGACTGTCTGGATTTTACGCTGACCTTTTTGTGGATCTAGTCTACTTCCTGGACTCTGAAGACCAAGATTCCTTGCCAATAGAACAAATTCCTGTTCCTTATGATGGGGAGATCCTGATAGGCGGATACATGATATATGAGGAACCCAGGGGGAATATTCGGGTTTTTAAGAGGCCAATGAGTTATTAAAATGTGTTATTGGTGTTGAAATGGCCACGAGCAAACGGGTTATTACTAATATTCCGGTTATAAAAGGCTTATTGACTGCATGTAAACCTAAATCGCTGAGTGTGGAGGGTCAGCTTTCTGCTGAGCTTTCTGCTGAGCATCCCGAACTAGCCGGCCCAAAACTGTGATAATCCTACTCTTCCTTCATTAAGTCTGGCTTCATAAATAAACAGCATTAATCTGTTAACAACAAAACATCAGCGCTCTATTTACATTCTCAGAGCAAGAGGGACACACGAGAGGAGAGAAACCTAATCCGCCATCCGTCTGTGTCTTTGGCTCCATCGCTCCACGCTGAGATAATACGAGCGCGCTGTCTGCCAAAAGACGACACACACACACAGTCCCACAGAACACACACGTATCCCAGCATGCATATGCAGGTGCTGCAGCGTCGCGCCGACAACCGATGTGACAAATGTGAGTCACGTTTGTTTTGGGTTGCATTTCTGGCTCGCTCGCACAGCAGCAAGACGTCGACTCACCGAGAGTGCACTCACTGAAATAGTGCTGCTTCCTCTGGCACGACACAAACACTGCCATCCGCCGCCTCAGAACCGCAGCCGCGGCGCCACCGTTGCCAAACTGTCTCCACAAAAATATGTTGTGTTCCTCAAAAGAGCGGGAACTAATGGTTACTTTGGTTGTCGACTAATCTAAGGTTATCATCATTATGATATTAGTAGTAGTTGTAGTTTTAACATGAGGAGGTGCGACCTGTCGTCTCGGTAACGGTGGCCAATGAGGCACATTAGACAGTCAACGGGCATCTCAACCCTATTCCACCAGTCAGAGCCTGCTGCTGGTACCAGAGCTTTGCTGGTTCTACTAGCACACTTCAATGTAGAGGGCGTTAAGGAGCGAGGCGAGCAGAAGCGATCAGAATCAACACTAAATCAACATAAATGGCGTTAAGGAGCGAGGCGAGCAGAAGCGATCGGAATCAACACTAAATCAACATAAATGGCGTTAAGGAGCGAGGCGAGCAGCATCACCACAAAATGAAGGTTAATGGTGTGAAGGAGCGAGGTGAGTAGAATCCACAAACCAATACCGTAAATGGGCATTAAGGAGCGAGGCGGGCACAATCCACAGAATGTCAATGTAAAGAGGCGTTAAGGAGCGATACGAGCACAATCCACGAAAAGTCACCGTAAAGAGGCGTTAAGGAGCGAGGTGGGCACAATCCACAGAATGTCAATGTAAAGAGGCGTTAAGCAGCGAGGTGAGCACAATCCACAGAATGTCAATGTAAAGAGGCGTTAAGGAGCGAGGCGGGCACAATCCACAGAATGTCAACGTAAAGAGGCGTTAAGGAGTGATACGAGCACAATCCACGAAAAGTCACCGTAAAGAGGCGTTAAGGAGCGAGGCGGCAGAATACACTCAAAGTCACAGTAAACAGGCGTTAAGGAGCGAGGCGAGCACAATCCACGCAAACTCAACTTAAAGAGGCGCTTAGTAGCGAGGCAAGTCAACGCAGAGAAGAAGAGGTGGTCACAAGCCACGCAAAGTCGACGTGAATGGCGTTAAGGAGCGAGGCGAGCACAATCCACGCAAAGTCCATGTAAGGAGGCGCAAACATAACATGACCTAAAGTCATCGTAGAAAGGCGTTAAGGAGCGAGGCGAGCTGCTCCCTACTGCCCCACCACTTCCTGTAGGGCATTGCACTCCCACCTCAGCCTTCTTTGATTCGAGCGCCCCACAGTTCTTATTGCTCGAGGTCCTCAACGGAGCGCCACTCCCCAGCTGGCACTCCCGCCCCGATGCGGCGGTCCGAGGCTCGGCTCGGTGCCGTCCAGCGTCGGCGCCACAGTCGCATCACAGAGCCAACAGAGAATCTGGGAGCCAAGACCCGACGCGCATAAGCCAAGAGTAGACACATACACAAACACATGTCTTTATCGTATCTAGGTTAACTTTGTCTGGCCAATCTGCTCTGGTTTCTCTAACCTTAATCTCCTCCCCTGCCATCACACAGTGGGAGGTGCAGCACATACTACAATAGGATTTCATTCCTTCACACTGGGTGTGACCCAAGAATCTGGTAAACAAAAAAATGCAGGAACAGGAACTACACATTTGTTTCATCGTACTGATATATTTGTGATATTCCAGTTAAGGTTTTCAGAACAAACTATTCATTCAGTTTATCTTGTCAGCTCTGTTTTTTCCATCTCTGTTGAATTTCCCCGCCAGTGAAAAGACCTTTGTTCCAAACCCCAAAAACTCCCATCAACATGTCAAATAAGAAAAAGATCGATTTGGACATATTGGAGGAGAGCCGGACTCGCGAGGACACAGCGATGTTGCCAGGGGTTCCTCAGCATTCCCGCCTGTCACTTCTGCTATCAGGCACTTAGAGGCAGAGGAGGGTCCTGGGTGGTCTTCCTCACTCAACCAGCGTGTGCCATTAAGCACAAGTCGTGTCAAATGAATACTTTACTAGCGTGTTCGGGGGTCACATATGCAGTTTTGTGTAAGGCATGAACAATGATATTAATGATAATAAATGCCCGCTCTGCACTGCTCGCTGTTGGCTCGGCCTCCAATGAAGCGAAGCTAAGAAATCCCCGCAAAGTTGTAAGTTTGTCACAACAATCAATCAGGACCAACAATTGTCTCTTAATATCGTTCATTTGTTATAATTCAATAAGATTATTAACAAGTATAGATTGTGAGACTCCACCCAAAGCCTATTGATTCCATGCAGGTGGAGCCGGATGGCTGGGACCGTGACCATTGATCAGCTGCTGCTGAGGGGGGGGGAGGGGGGGGGGG
>CAESWR010000856.1:107982-118799 GCA_903171835.1 Mullus surmuletus
AGCCGTGATTTGCACTCCACAATGGCAATAAAGGCGTTCTGTAAAGCTGCTGCCAGTAAAGTGCGGGCATGTTTTCCGATAGTCCTCCTGTCCGCCAGGAAACTTGTATACTGCAATAAGTTTTTCTTGCAAATGCAGCACTTTCACAAATATCAATGAACAAGGCTAAAACTTTTCTGCCCATTTTATGGTGCTTTAAATCTGCTCAGGCTCAAGGCAAAAAAAAGAAAAAAAAGGTGTCCTGTTTGCTCTCTTAATTAATCACAGGAGCGTTTTTGCGTGTCACTCCGCCCCATTCTCTACAAAAGCAATTGAATAAGCAGTTTGTGTTGCTATTGAAATGAAATATTCATGTCAATTATTTTCTGAAAATTCCCCCTGTTTGTCCCAGATAAGGCCGATGCAGTCGCAGACGCACAGATGGGCATGTGGACGCTCGCTGTTCAAACACCAAGGGCATTGCATTGGTCCAAAATTGGCAATGATACCTGCACCATGCTTTGTTCTGCTTTGCTGCAGGTGAAACATCAGTCCCAAAGTGTTTGCAAATATCCAGAGCTCATATTAGTCTCAACATTGCCCGGCTCTCCTTGGATTACAGCTGAATATATTTATTTGTTTCCATTTGACGTGACTCACACTATAAACACTGTGCTTGTCCACACTGTATTATCATTTCCCCTCCACTCTTTCTCTGCCTCTCACACATCTTCCTGGGTTTTTGGTCTGCCTTCTGGTTCCCGAATCCCACCTGACTGGGTTAGAGCCCCCCGTACACGGAGGAGCTCCAGGCTGCCTCTCCCACAGCGAAGCCCCAGGAGGACGCGCTGCTGGTACTGGAAATCTGGCAGCCCGGGCAGGCATGCAGAGCCTCAGCCTAGGCATGTAGATCCACGACCCCAGGGGGGATGCAAGCTCCTATACTGAGTGGTTAATATATTCACAACGCTCCCCTGGCCGGGGGCTTAGCGTCTGTGAATATTCCACGAGGACCCGACTGCGCCCACTGACAACATTCACAAATGAATATGTTCAGCAAGGTTTTGCTACACCCTTTAGGCAGGCTTAAATATATAAGTGGCTATCATCACAAAGGAAATAAAGCTTTGTCTAGAGTTGTACAAATGTATTAAGTGTACCTTCGGAGTACGCCAAAAGGAGAATGCGAATGTAAATAAGTCTGGCATAATATCATGCACTCCAACACTGGTTTCTCTCTCCAGTTTCCCCCACAGGGACTTTTCATCAAGAACCAAGAGAGAAAAAACATGCCCAGTAGCCTTTGATAAGTACTATTTACCACTTCACAAGATTCTAATTTGACTGGAAATGCACAAAAGTCAAAACCGGGTGCAAGGAAGTGTCATCCACCCATCCATCCCCCGTAGCGGCAAACAAGCAAATAGAATAAAAATCCATTCAATATGATCAAAGGAAGTGTCCATTAAAATCTAGCGGCAGACCCCTGCTTTCCACTGCAGTGACCTTCTGATAACCTCTGTTTAGTGGAAGGGTCAATGAGGATCCATCCAATGCTGTCGATTTCTGAGGACTCCGGGCTCCTGGGAGGCAGTTAACAGTCTCATGGCCTGCGTGCAGAAGTCTGGGTGACTTGAAAGGCAAATCATTAGGGAAAAACTCGGCTAAGCAGCAGCCATGGTCCGATGTCTTCAAAGACAGATGATTTAATCTCAGCTGTGGCGGGATAATTGCCTGCGCTTGTTAGTTGTTAACAGCAGCAGTAAAGCAAATAGAATCCCTTCTGTTTTCATATTACAGTGTTTGCCAGCACATAAAAGGAAAAGCATATAGCAATGTAAAATAGATTTTTCAATAATGCCACGGGTCCAGCAACGCACCGATTGACACAGTCGTATCCAATAAACAGAGTATAACAGGCATAACAACAGTGCCAGGTAGGCTTAGATTTTCCATGCCTCGCTCCCATCCGTTTTCTTCTGGAGCCTGGCTTCAAAACAATCATTACCATGAAACATCTTTAGATGGTCTTTTTTGTTTAACCGCTTATATGCATTTACAGTTTATGCTTAACCAGGAGAATACTGAACCATTTTGTTTAAAGGGAAGTAGACTCTGCTTTATGTATTATCATTGTGGAACTTGAAAGCATTTTGATCTGAAAACAACCAAAAAACTATTTTGGCTTATTAAGAGGCCTTCATTTACTGTTAAAGTCTGCATTTCTAAGGGGAGATTCAGGGTTTTTAGCTTTCTGTTTTGAGCTCTTGCCACAGAAATGTCCATTGAAATGCGAATGTGTCACATTTATATCTCTGATGACGGAAGCTAGGTTTAGCCAACTGAACGCTGAGGTTGAGAAATAGTGATCCAGTCCAGGAAAATCTGAGTTTGCTCGCACCACGGCACAGCAGAGTTCATTTCTATTCTTCACTTCACTCCTGTGAGGAGAAAGAGGCCAACTGCCTCTTTTCCAATGGGCCCTGCCAATGTCTCACATCCAAGCTGGCACATATCCGACCATGGGATGAGCACAGGAGGCAGCGATGGCTCACATCCTGACCCAAAAATAACAAACACAACAAAGACGCTCGAGCTACAGCCCGAGGCGGACATTTTATTTGCCCAAACCCCAAGAACTGAGTCACTGAGAATCTCCCATTTGAGGCAAATCCTGTTACACCAACATAAACAGCATCACAATCAAATGCAGGTTGAGAAAAACATCCAAATGTGCACTGACCTCCAAGCTGTATTCTTCCACAGTCCTCTTGAGCGGGTCCACAATCTGCCAGCAAATGAGGATGCATAAGTCGATCAGCAGCATCCCACCGACGATAATCAACAACTTCTGGTCCTTTATGATCTGGAAGGCAAAATGAGAATGCTTGCATTAGTCCAAGAGCACACACCTGCTAATGCTATTTATTGTGTAAGTATGTAGAGCCATTTCAAACAATGCCGTTTGGTGACCACCGTAATTATGTGCGCCATGTGGTTCTCATCCCATCTCAGAAACCAGAACCCTGCTGCTTTTCATTCTAACCATCTAATCAGGGCCTGATTAGAATGCATTTAGCTGCAATTAACCACCTACTAGGGTATAAAACCAGCCTAACTGTGGCCCCCACACATCAAGACCTTCTTTATAATTTGATGTGCCTTTATTCGGCGCTGCATCCAAATGTGTGAAGGCACAGGCGGCCATTAACGGACATCCCATTTCCCTCCTATCTGCGTCGCCGACAACTCCGCGACTGTGCTTCCCCCGTGGCCACAGCATGCAGAAGACATCCACCAAACACGGAGCATTTCCGTTGACCAATAAAGCTCCTCCTTTGTACTGTGAACTTTAGAGGGATGAAAGCCGTGACCTGTTTGTGATCTTTATTTATAATAACGTTTGACTGTTTGGAACCGAGGATCAAAAGAAAGGTCAGGCAACACAGGCTGGGCTTACTGGGAGGGGATCACACTGCCCAGATGCGGCGCGGCAGCATCATGCTGGGCTCCATCCGCCGGTGGGCTGAGGATGACATGTATGAGGGGATTGTTTTTGTTTTGTTTTTTTTATCTGCTGTCTTTGGATGTGCTGTGATTGAAAACATGGAAATGCAGCGAAGCAAGGGATTTCTTCCCCCAGAAATGCTCAAGGGTGAGAAAGGACGAGGCGGAAGAGGTCAAAAGGCCACCTCGAAGCTAAAGAAAAAATAAACGATGCTAGGATGTGAGGCTGCGATGCAGAGCGTATAAGGAAAAACAAAGGAATTCAGCTAAACTGGAACTTTTCTGTGATTCTAACAAGTTGAGAGCTGCAACAAAGATATTCAAGAGGTGTTATATTTTAGGGAAATTTACTGAAGAATTTCTACACCACCATCTGGTCAGCTGTGATATATTACCCTTCCCACTGAGTCTGCCACACTAACTTTGTAAATGACTCTCAATTACCTGAAGTGTTATGTACTAATTTCTTCTTCTAAATAGTGTTCCTTCAGATAAGTGAACATGCTCCCTCCACTCACAGGGTATTTAAAGCTTCACACTGAGCGATCTCCTTATTTTCTGTTAGACTTAACTTCATCTGACATGTCTAAAATATTTGCTCATATTCATTTCCAGTTTCCCTATTCTTTTGGCCCGGAGCGGTTGTATCTTTTCCTGCGATGACAATTGTGAGTGATAAAGCTGCACCTAAACCCGAGGCCATCGTAACAACGGCTAATTCCAATTAAATCCCGAACGCGGCGTGAAACTTTTACAAGCTATTTGTCACCATCTGATACCAATGCATGTCACACAATTATTACCTCCACCAGGGGAAGATTTGTTTTCATTGCCGTTTGTGAGTTTGCTCGTCTGAAACTGCCAGGCTGGTTGGAAAATAACGGGCGGGGCATTGCTCAAGGGAGAGCCCATTAAAATCTTTGGCGGATCTGGATTATTTCACCAACTTCTCGAGGAATTTTGCATTACTGGAAGACAGGCGCCGTGTCTAGATGCAATTGTAGTTGTTTGACTCCGCCCCCACACTGACAGTTTGCTACCACAGTGGTAAAAGCCTATAATACATCCACAATTTGCGTATAATAATACAGGTGCATCTCAATATCATGGAAAAGTCCATTTCCAGTAGTTCAAATCCAAAATCCACAACCAAGTATTGAGTGGATGGAAATACTTTTCAGAGTCCAACATTTCTATATTTAAAAATACTTTTTAAAAATGGTCTTTGGTAATATTCACATTTTTTGAGACACTGAATTTTATGTCTTCATTAACTGTAAGCCATAATCATTATAATTAGAAGAAATGAAATAGATTAAGACATGAAATGCTTCATTCTGTGTGTAATAGATCTGTATAATGTATTAGTTTCACTTTTTGTATTGACTAATGACATAAATAAACTTCTCTGTGATATTCTAATTTATTGAAATACATCTGTATGTGTGTGTCAATGCGGAGTGTGTGTATTTGTAAAAGTGGGACATCAACTGACAGACGCCCCCCCCCCCGCCCCCTTGCTGCTCTGAGCTCTTTAAGAAGTGAAGGAGTGCCGGACAGAGCCCTCCAAGTGGAACCCTTATTGAACACACCCGTGATTTACAGTCAGTGCTCGCCAAGTGTGTGTGTAGAGGAGGGGGGGTGGGGGGGTGGGGGGTGAGGGATGCCGCCCCAGCCGCACCGTCTGCAAAAAAGACGGCTAACACTTGTCCCTCTACCGACAGTCGACGGTGGTTGGCAGAGATTTTTGGGGGCACCGGCAGCGAACCATCACTCTGCCGGGGACAAAGCACCTGCTTTCAATCACACGGAGGGAAGCGGAGACGTGTGTGTGTGTGTGTGAACTACACACACAAACGCAAGCACCCCGAACCAACAGAGAATACATCTTGAGGTTTAAAGGCTGATGTATGCAGCAGGGGTGGAGAGATTGGCGCTGTCTCTGTTAGCGAGTAAAAGAGGGCAGGGGTGCTTGGAGGAGTGGGGGGGGGGGGGCTGAGCAGAACAGTAGAGATAATTGGCTGAAGAGTCAGAGAAAGCTACTGAGACCATGAGGGCAAAACTGTTTTGTTTCACTCGACACAAGGCTAGCAAATTATAATAAATGAAAATGCAGGTCTGGTGTTGAAAGGAAACAAGGGAGCAGATCTCGCTGATTGTGATTTTATCTCCTTTCATTACGATTTTTTTTTTCTTTCTTTTTCTCATAGTGCCCAACCTACTTTCTTTGCCATATGTGTCAGTTTGTTGGTCTCCCTTGCCCTTTTCCCTGCCCCGTTTTGTCTTCCTCCTTCTGTCCCTCCCTTCTGCCACTTCTTCCCCTCGTTGGTCCAACCTCTCCAGCACTTTGATCCATCTCTCTGCTCTTGGTCTCCATCCCTCTCTCCCTTTCTGTCTCTCTCTGGCAGGCCACCCACACTTCCTCCAATATGCAAAGAGAGGGGGTGAGCTAAGTCTATAAATACAAAAAGGCCAAGCGCAGTTATGACATTCACAGAGAGCTCGGCATCATTTTTATATAACTAGGCCAGCGAAACAGATTGTGTCAGATGTTTAAAAAGCCATTTGTGTTTCTGAATCTTTTCTTTTTCTTCTTCACAAGAGAAGAGTCTAAAAGCAGGTGCCAGGGGCTGCCAGTTTTTTTTGTGTGTTTTTTTTTTTCAGAGTATTTGTTAAAAAGCATTACTATGAATACAAGCACCCACACAGCAGTGTCGCGCTTTCAAATGTCATGTGAAGGTTCCTAGATAAGGAGCTCTGTATTGATATTTGTGGTGATATGAAATTGCAATTATCCCACGAAGCACACTTTGTATGCATAAAGTCAAATATACAATGTAGACATAATCCTATGAGCATGCAACAGCGATTCATAAATTAATTCTTCTTTTCCTTTAGTGTGTCATGCGGTGTTTGGTGCTGCATGAATGGCTGACTGTTATCTGGTGAAAGAAATATGTATTGACCTGAATGAAAAGGCCATTGATAGTATTTAACCCTTAAGAGTTCCTGGGTCGTATTTATAAAAAACACTTTCAAGCCATTTTGGTGTTGGATGAATATAGCTACATTTTTCTGAGGGATTTTTATTTTCTTTCAAATGTCAAATTCTGGTGTTCCTTCTGATAGAACTAACTTGGAACTAATAAGAAAATTTGCTATAAATTATATTTATAGCAATACAGAATATATTTATTCTGTCACTGCAGAAAAAATAAAACTACTGCTAATAATTGACCCATCTGAGGCTCTAATAATGATAATTAAATCCTTCTTGAATTGCATTTTATGGAAATTATTTGAGTTTTTGTGTTCCCCCAAATCCCTCAAATAAGATCCAACATACATATATTTCAGGCTGAAGTTGATTAAAAAGATTGACTCCTTTAAAGTGGAAAAAATATATATTTTTGCAGTTTTGAGGGAGGGGACATGCTTCATCCTAAGGAACGATTGAGAACGTTTTTTCTAAGGAACTGTTGAGGAAAAAATAATCCAAATCATCTGGGACTTCTCATTGACCTCTAGAAAATAACTAGATATTGAGATAAATCAATGTAAAATCATCAAACCTTCTTCTTCATCTTCACATTCTTGAAGATCGCATGCACCCTCCAGGTCTTGGCAAACATGGCGCCGAAAGCAGTCGTGTATCCAACAATGAGGATCCATGTCCGAACCTGTCAGAACAAGACACAGGAGCATAGCCTACATAATTGTGTCGCCTTAGAGTGGTGATGAAACAACAACTGATCTGACAGCTATTTCCACGTTTCAGAAGAAGTTCATTCAAAATAGCACTGCAATGGCTTCTAAAAATAAAATTAGAAGAAAAGAAAAAAAAGAAAAGCTGTCAGATTTATTTCTCGTCTTCAAGTCTCAAGATCTGGGGGGAAAAAAAAAACAAACAAAACGTCTTGGACCACAGAAGCTGTCACATCCCTGAGAGCATTTTCATCTTAATGTGAGACAAATCGCGAAGCGCTCACTGATTTGGCTCAGAAGACACCGCTGACGTGTTTTAAAGCTCGAAATGTGAATATAGAGATCCTAATATAGCAAAAGTCTTTTAGTTTCTGGTTTTTCCTCTGCTTGCTTGTCTGCATTTCACTGCGTTTGTTCTGTTCTGTTTGTTTTCATCTGAAATCACTGCGCTGCACTAACACCTTTACACCCAGCCCTCTTCATGTGCCATCCTTGGATAGGTATAGAAAGCAATAACCTGGGTGAGTGGGTGGAGGGGGGTGGAGGGGGGGGGGGGTAAGGACAGTGACCTGTGTAAAGAAGACAGCGAAAAACAATCACACTATCTATTCTCAAGGAGACCAGCGCGTATTGATTGGTGGTGAATGAATCAACCTCTGCGCTCCGGTGCTGCTGGACCTCGTCTGGAGTGACAAGCTCTGTTTTGGCTTCGCGGCAGAGGTGCAGCCAGGTGGTGGCAGCTCCAGACGTGCCCTGCCTAACATTACTTTCACTAGCGTGTGGGTTTGTGTGTGTGTACTTTTTTTTCAATAGGAGATATCTCGGTGGAAACTAGTTATCACTGTAATCAGAAACTCTTTAATTAATCCGGCATCCTCATAGTCACACAGTATTGCTACCTGGAGGAAGACGCTTAATGTGCTCTGTGCTCGCTGCAGATCCAAGGAGAGAGATTCACCCAGTTTTACTCAGATGGGGTCATGGAAGGCATGTGATTAGAGTTTCAGCAGTATTTTCAAGATTATACATGTTTATAATCTGTGTGTGACGTGTAAATTGTACACAATCTGTATTCATGTTAGGTTTGTCGCGATATACTGGAAATGGTGATAATCGTGGTATTGAAAAATGAAAATTCAATATCGTTTTCAAAATACTCATATGATCCAGTACCACTTGAAAACAGCCTACTTTTTGTATGCAGTTGTAGACTTACTGTTTTCATATTGTATTTATACCACCTTATACAGGTATTTTGATTGTAATGAATCTGACAAAAGAGAAAAAGTTAAAGATCAATTTCATTGATTGTACCATTATTATTTTAATTCTTGGATATTGTGATAATATCGTTATTGTTACATTTTTTACCACGACAATCGTGAAGTGAAAATCTGGTAATGTGACCGCCCCAAATTTATATACAATGAAAGTAACACATTCATAATAAGAAGCTCCAAATGAAGGACTTGTACCAGCTCTGGTGTGTCAAATTCTGTCAGAAAGTGAACGTAATACATTTTCGATTGAGTCGAGTAAGTTGAAAGTGAATCTGGTGTCGCTGGAACTCACGGTACACAGTGTCTCAAATTCTTTGTCGGAGACGAAACCTCCATCCAGACCGAACAGGAAGATGGAGGCGTAGGAGAGCATCCCCCCCAGGATGATCAGATTATTCATGTACGGACTGGACATCTTGATTAGCCTGGAAACATCAGATCAGATTGCAAGTGGTAAAATATGTGTGTATCTAATGAAGAGTAAAAGAGCTTGAATCTTCATCCCTCTCCATTTCTCCAAGATTTTGCTGCGAAGACTCACCTGTGGTTCCGGTTCTTTATGTTGAAGAAGAGGAAGGCCCCGGCCATGAGCATGCCCAGTATGGTGATAGTGGACAGGATGCTGTAAAGGGGAACATTGATGTGCCGCCGCTGCAGGCGCACAAATGTCCGATCCTTCGGAGGCTCAACACCTGGCGGGGAAAGAAGACACAATCACATATGTTGTTGTTTGTGTATATCTTATGGATCTAAAAACATGAGATATTTACAAAAGGGCAGTCGGAGGGTACTTTCACTCTCTCCGGCAAGGTTATTTTCTTCACTTTGACAACTTGCCACCATCAAATCTTTTTCTTTTCAACCACAAAATAGCGACAGAGCGGCATCCAGTTATTTGAGACCCATTTCCTGCCTCTCAGTTCCCCCTAGTTGAGTGCATGTATCTCTATGCGCCGCAGTCAAGTTATTGTGGTTAGACCCTGCACTTTCTTATCTTCTGCTCTATTTTTCTCCT
The DNA here is from genome assembly GCA_903171835.1 of Mullus surmuletus. Lineage (NCBI taxonomy): Eukaryota > Metazoa > Chordata > Actinopteri > Syngnathiformes > Mullidae > Mullus > Mullus surmuletus. The sequence goes on from CAESWR010000856.1 coordinate 117,469, forward strand.
GCCACCGTGCCAATCGATTGCAATGGAATCATCTTACACATCTCCACTTACTGTGGTCAGGGATGTGGAAACAAGCATTTTAGATGGCACCGTCCTAGAGTTTCTGCTATGTGGGGCAGGGGGGCCGGAGAAAGATGGAGGAAGAGCGTGGGGGGGGAAGAGCCAGGGGGATCGAACAAATTACAAAGTATGTCAACACAACCAAACACGGGAGGGGTGAAAAATGGACTGGTGAATAATTTAGCTGGGAGAGAAGACAGTTTAGAGTGGTAAAGGAAAGTGGCAAGTTCCCACGCTGAGTGGTGTTGTCTGAGTTTGTGTGTGTGTGTGTATTGGTTCAAGAGAGTAAATGAATACAGAGGTGTCAGGCGATGGCCCTTTACTGTGTATCTAAAAACACACGTCGGATGCATCAGGGCCACCTTGTATTTTCTCCAGAGAGTCTCAGTCAACACACACAAGCACACACAGACACACACACATGTCAAAGCACTTGAGATATCTTGGCCTTTCTTCATACCTTGGAACCTGATGGAGTTGTTGATGAGGTCCAGCACATCTGCGATGGCGTTGTACTCCCCCACCTTCACTTCCTGGCCCTCTGTTCAAAGAAAATCACAAACACACACGTTTACGGACATTCAGCGGGCGATAAAACAATAATAAACTTGATTTATATAGAAGCTTGTAGAGTTACAATGTGTTATACAATAAAACAAAGAGCATTAAGGGAAAAGAAGATCGCAGACAACTAAAACAAAGCATCAAAGAGGCAAAGAGAGTAAAATAAAACACAATGAAATATAAATGAATTCACCTAAAGGCAATGATTAAAAGTGATTCTTTAAAGGAAGTGTTAAAAGACAACACAAAAGTTTGCAGCCTTGAGTTTCTCAGGCAGGTGACTGAAGCGAGAACTGATTCAAAGAAATTCTACAAAATACTGCAATTGATTTGTTTCTATAATGCAGAAAATGTCCGTGACTACCCATAATAGTCTGTGTAAATAACACAAGAATCAAACCAAGAGCAATGGAAAGAACTGCGACACACTCCTTTCAACTTGTTGTAAATGGAATATGTTGCCCTTTAGTGACGTGATCATCCTCAATATTATCTAAGCAGGCGGAAGCGGTGAAAAAAATCAGCTTTCAGACGAACCCGGTGGATAGTGTGTGACATTCAAGTTTGCTCGGAAAAACTTTTGCGTATTTGCAAAGGCTGTACGTTGCTATGCGTGCAAACTGTGCATCTACGAACACGGAAATCAGTGCAAACAGATGCTGGTCATCAGGTAATAAGTGCAAATATCAATAATGGTCCAACACTGA
>CAESWR010000858.1:37481-48095 GCA_903171835.1 Mullus surmuletus
ACACACACACACACACACACACACACACACACACACACATGCTGCCTCACCTGCTGTAACATCGTGTTCCCTCTGCAGCCTGCAAACACGCTGGCACCGATTTCCGGAACATCTGTCCTGCTGTGTGTGTGTGAGTGTCCACGTGATGCAGCAGGTCCTGACCCGGCCTCCCGGCCACACCCTGACACACACACACACACACACACACACACACGCACACACACACACACACACACACACACTCTCTCCTCCCAGTGACGTCAGCAAGCTGGTGAGTCTACGCTCGCAGCCAGCAGGTGATGACATAAGTGGTATCAGCTCTCAATCAGATTTCCCATCATGCCCTGGGGCTTTGTAAAGTTGTGTCATCTGTAAAGACACAAATTCGCTGCCAATCAACGAGTCTTTCTGTATTTTAGGTAGCATATTTCACAACATAAAACTAATCAACAACTAATCAAACCTCTCAACACACACGCACACACACACACACACACACACACACACACACACACACACACACACACAAACAAACACACACACACAGGATCTACCAGGAAAATAGAATTTCTATTGAGAACGAATGAATACAATAACAGAAAATGAATTACATGTATAAATAAATAAAGGAATGAAAATATATCATAAAAAGTAAACAAATGCAGTAGAGGCCAATTAACAAAGTACATCACAAAAAGCTAAATCAAGTAGAATGAATAAAAGAGTAAACATGGTTGAACAACTAAAGCCTCTCATCTAAGACAAATTAAATGAAAAGGGTAAAATGTTGCCATTCCCATGATGCCTTGCTCAGCAGCGGCGGTAACACGGCGCCCTTTTTTGTTGCTGGACGGAACCAAAGCTTATTTGTCCAACACTTTAATACTTTAAGTAACTTTATCACACACAGAGAAACAGACACACACACACACACACACACAGAAACAGACAGACACACACACACACAGACACACACACACACACAGAAACAGACACACACACAAAAGCAACGGTCTGTTCTGCTGAAGCCTGGATTTAACGACCTCCATAAAGACCGACTTCATCCTCCTGTGTTTGTTTGTTGGTTACCAGGAGGTAACGAGGGTTTGGTGCGATGGCGAGGGGAATGGGCGGAGCTTTGGCCAGGGAGCTTTGGCCACTCCCACTAAGGTTTCCTCTTCAGCCATCAAAATGGACCAATGAATGTCTTCTTCCTCGCCGGTGCTACTGTGTTGAGCTCAGACTTCACTTGTGAATCAGTGATGGACGACAAGTGCATAGCTCCGCCCCCTCTCTCCCATGAGCACCCTCTGTGTCTCTGTAACCTGACAGACACACAAACAGCAGCGAGGCAGTAAATGGCTCATCAGGATCATCTTTGGTTATTCTGCTGGAGCTGCTCGCTGCGCCCAAGGCTCCTCGCTGCATCTCCGCCCCCTTACTGTACGACAACACGCAGACACCATCTCACACACACACACACACACACACGCACGCTGACAGACAGACAGCAGCACAAAGCAGCCAAAGACGGAGCTTCACCCGCCTTTGTCCACTTACACGGAGCTTTGGTGAGCCTCTCTGTGATCAGACTCTGGGCCGGCGTGATGCGCGGCGTTGCTAATGCGCGTTTGGTGGAAAACACTCCTCCCAAACAATTCAACCACACTTCGAGCCCCAAACGGCGCAGACGCAATTAGACACGATGCATTCTTGTGCTTGAAAATCCATTTTCTGGCAGCGTGGAGCCACAATCGACCACCTGTGCGTCTCCTTCGCTGCCCCCCAACCCCCCCCCCCAACCCCTGTCCCCCCCCTCCTCCATCACTGCTCCCAGTAATTCCTAATAAACTACTCATTGGAGTGCTCACCCATGACATGAGGGCGGGCTCGGGCTCGGCCCAGCGGCGGCGGCGGCGGGCTCGGCCGCGCTGTGATTTCTAAATATCTCATAGTGTCGAGGAATGCGCTCTTGATCCAGTTCCATCCTCAGCCTATTAGCAGGTCACGGTGTGCCAGCTTCTTTTCATGGGCTTCCATGGACAATGTAATTTGCATTCCAGCGCTCGGCGGGACGGGAGGAGGAGGAGGAGGGAAAAAGAAGAAGAAGAAGTTTGGGTGTTCTGAATCATCTGATCTAATTGCAGCGGAGAGCGTAACTGCCGATTCTGTTTAAATCCGCCGAGGCCTCCGGTGAAATGCTTTTCCCATATTTAGCAAATGAATACAGCAGACGGGCCAACCATTAGCAGCATCGCAGCTGTTAACCAGCTGTTTACTGCTGGAGGAAAACACACCAGCCCTGATATTTGATATATTTAGAGCAACAACGCTGTGGATCAGCAACCCTTATTGACAGCATTTGTTCCTAAACCAGTAGCAGCCTGTTAACTGGAGGATTCTAAAGCTTTTTGTTACCAAATATACAAAACACTGGCCAGTTTTCACAGGCTGAACTCTTCTTTTGCATTTCACCCCCACAATCTGGAACAATCGGCTCCTCACTGTCAACAAATGCTCTGAAACGCTTCAAGTTTCCATGTGTTCACGTGCAGATGACACAGGATTTGCGAGCAGTTGGTGGCATCTTGTGGGATTACGTGGAAAAAGCGGCTTGCATTTCTCTTATTTGCATTTAAAGCTTTTGCGGGCGGCATTTTATGCACCATTTACGACTCTAATGACACTTGGTGGGACTGTGCATGTAAATGTTCTTGTAAAAAGGGTCTTGTAACAATAGACCTACTTTATATTCCCTCCTTTCACAATATGTCCAGGAAAAATTTGATTGTGTGAAATTTGTGAAGAATGTCACGTAATGAGAGTCTCGACAGTGTAAACGGTGGGACATGATGTGAAAAGCATTATAACACAACACGCCGTTTGATGGACTGAGTTTGCTCCAAACCAATTTGCCAGTTGTTCCTAACATGCAAACATCAGATTTTGCAGCAACTCGTTCAAAAACCAAAAAAACTAAGTACCTAATGGCGCCATTAGAGGAAATTGAGGTGCTGGCAAAGGTTGTTTGGCTTCATCACGCCAACACTCCAATCAATGTCGTGTGAAAGTGACTAATATTAAGCCCACCTGCGCTGGGGGCGAAGACATCAGTGAATGGAAAGTGGAGCCGGGAGTTTATGACTCGGGGCTCGTTTGCCGAGGCTGCAAAAAACAGCCAAAACACGACTAAATGAGACGTATTATCACCCGTGAACACACTCGTCAGACAGTTTCAAGCCACAATTTTTTTGTCAACGCAGACATAATTTATTGTGAGTTCCAAACAGTGGCCGTCCTTTACGGCTCCACACACACATTCCTCTGACAAACAAACACAAACTGCGGCGACCTGAGCAAAAGCAGCAATAAACAGCTGTCAGCCGGCCTTATTTGGAGACATAGAGAGGTCACCTGCCACGTCCACATTCCCAGCATGCCTCTGCAGAGTACATAAATATCCCAGGAGCCTTGTTCCACATGCCCGGCCTGTTTATCCGTCTCAGAGCGGGACAGAAATCACTCTTATTGCCTCTTGGCTCACTCAACGCAACAAGAGGCACCACAATAGCCCTCCTTGTCCTGCGTCAGCGGCCAGCGAGAACCCGCAGCTCCTCCAGGAGGCTTCGGAGCAGCCTGACCTTGTGTCATGGCCCTGTGGCGCTGACCCTCCGCACGCTGCCTGTGAAGAGCACTTTCCCCAGACCCCGGAGCCTCAGAGGTGCCGCGCTGAGTCATGGTGGGAGCGCGCAGGAAAACGGCGGATCGGTCCAGACCTGCACAGCCAGGATCGAGAAACACACAATTAAATGTGACTCAAACGCCAGCAGTTCTGGGGAAAAGGCGTGGATCACGACCTGGCAGCAACACGCGAAAGGTGAAAAGTCTCTCATCGGGGCGCCCGTTTGCGCGGCGCCGGCAGCTACGGGCGCAGTGCGGAGCTGGCACCGTCCTATCGCCTCGTCCCGGGTTTGTTTACAGCAGGTGTAATGGTTTTACTGACGGATCGGCACCACGCCTCATTTGCAGATCTGCCGCAGTCACCTTTCACCGAGTGTCGGGCGAACGCGGCCGGGAGCGGCTGGTTCTACACCAACAATCTGACGGACCCCTTCAAGCACCAGTTTGATAAGATGATACTGCGGTTTTTCAGAATTCTTTCCACAAAGTTTCGGGGTATTCAACCCTTTAATACTTTAAGTGACGTTTCTGACACCAGTTTTGGCTCCTTGAGGAATTCAAACCCGGCTGCATCTTCTCGGCCGGTGTTTGAGCAGCAGCCATTGGGCCGTCAGCCAAGAACTACCAGCCCTCCAGTGATGTTTCCTGAGCCCATAAACACTGAAGTGATGTCAGCTCGCTGTCATTTCTGAGTGCGACACAACAACTTAAAGGCTTAGTTCAGATTTCTCGACATGAAGTTGTGTGAGATCCTCACATTTGCACAAAGTTAGGTCACGATTCTTTAAGCACTGCTCCGGGCACCGGGGAAGCATCGGCACTGTTTCAGAAGTACCAGTTTGGGACCAGTATCGGATAAAACCATGACGATACCCATCCTAGCTCAGCAGTGGACTGACCTCTCGAGGAACTAGAGCCACTGACTGATTGTGGCTCGTTCAGACGGACGTCTTTCTCTCAAAATGTCATAACAAGGCTGTGCGTTACGGAGCAGCGTCCCGTGCTGCGTAAGCGAGAGCTCAGGGCTCCTGACTGTGAGGAGGCAGTTGAGGCCATGTTTAAAGGGAGACTAAACTTTGGGACCATTAAATTCTGTGCAATAAACCTTTATCTGATTTAATTGTATTTTGTATATGTGTTGTAACTTGTATATGTGTTTTAAACTCTGTTTTTTGTCATATTTGTTTTGTTTGTTGTCAACTTTTACGGAGCTAACACCAACCTGCCCCAGCGACTATAGATGGAAATTATCCGCTGGCCTTACATGTAAATACTCATGTTCATTAATATGCACTGTCCCTTTTTGAATAGAATTGGCATCTTCACAAGTGATGGCGGTCAGTGCTGGCTTTCAGCTGGAAAGGACCTTGAAGTAGAAGCTAAAAAGATTCGTCTAGTTGGAAAACATTTCAAGGTAGATTCAATTATTAATAATTAATGTTCTGTAATATTTGACTCCATCTGTTTAATGATCATCATTATCATCCCCTTGAATTGTGTCACCCCCCCCCCCTAATTCCAGCCCCTCCTCTGACCCGTTGGTGACCTCCCCTGAGGGCTTCCACCACCAGGTTAAGAGCCGCCGAGTGAGACGACACCTTTCAGCAGCTATTAAGTGCATGAGCGAGCAAGAGAGGCTTCAGTGAATCCTCCTCCCACCACCTGCTCAGCCGGGGCGGCGCGTCGGCAGACACTCGAGTCTCTGCAGTCGGTTCCAAACGTTTTACACGTCTCGAAATCAGCCCATATATTTCAATGTGACGCCCAAATTGGCACCTCGGAGGGTGAAGCTCATTGTTATGTTGCCGTCAATGTTCTTTCAATGTCAAGATGTTTGCTGGAGGCCACATCCCGGCTGTCGTGTTACTTCATGTCACCGGTCGGAGCGGGGAATCCGTGGCACGGAGCAGGTTATGTGCACAAGTGCTGGTGTCTAACGTCTTTACAAAAGGCTGAGAAAGTCTGTGTGTATTTGGTCTCAGACGGGGGGAAAAGCCTTTGTTGACCAAATCCGGCTGACTAAACACATATTAGCGTGTCTGTCACGCAAATATTCATTGGAGAGTTTACTTAGAGCGCCTCTCTTTGCAGCTTCATGTTTGGCACTTGATCCTCCGGCTTAGGGAGAACAAACCTTTAGAGAGAGGCTACCTGTTTCTGAAGCTGTTATTTTTGTCCCCACTAGATGAATTCAGCTCCTTAATGGAAAAGTGGGGCTCTGGAGAGGCGCTTTTAAAGATTTTAACAGACTTTGGGAAGCTTTTCTCTCTCACATCTGTGACATTGAAAATCAAACAAAAGCCATCGCGTTGGAAAACATCCAAGCTCGAGCTAAAAAGATTAAGCAGAGGTCTCTTTGTCCCCATAACAAGTTCTGAGGGAAAAGCCTGCAGACACTTATGTTGCGGCTTTTAAGATTATTGAATTTAACAAACTGTTTATGGACAATGATTAAGCTGACAACATGCAGAAAGGCTAAAGTCCTCTTTTAGCTGCGGGGCTTATTGAACCCACTAACAGTGCAGCTCAACACACCACGGCTTAAAGGGATAGTTCGGATTTTTTGACATGAAGTTGTATGAGATCCTCACCATCAGTGTGGTTCATCAGCAGTGACTTTTCCCCCACTGCGTCCCGTGAGCCGAGTTCCTACCCTGGTTTCGGTGTCGAACAAAGTAGTTCCGTCCAGTTGTTGGGGTCAAACGGATTGGGTGTTTTGCTTCAAAAAACAATATGCGTTCAAAAGAGCAATCAATTTAAATCACAAATTCCTGGCCGCAAAAAAAACTTGCAACCTTGCAATCACCCGGTACTATTTTCCCTCCCTTCGTCTCACTGCGCGCACAATCATCAGCTGGAGGAGGAAGGAGGCGGAAGGAGACCGCTGCAACGCGAGAGGAGACGCGTCACAGCGGTCTCCTTCCGAGCATGTAAACGCTGTGAAACAGGTGATGATGGTGCGCGCAGTGATACGGAGGGAGGGAAAATAGTGCCGGCTGATTGCGAGGTCGGACTTTGTGCGGCAAAGACTTAGTGATGCAAATGTATTTCTCTTTTGAAGGCATGTTGTTTTTTGGAGCAAAACGCTTTATCCGTGTGACCCCAGAAACTAGACGGAACTACTTTCTGCAAAACCGAAACTTGGCCGGAACTCTGCTCACGGGACGCAGTGGGTGAAAAGTCACTGCTGATGAATGACACTGATGGTGAGGATCTCATTCAAGTTCACGTCACTATCCCTTTAAGATGAAAATCATAAAAAAATGAAAAAATCATAAGCATTTTAGGAAAAGTATTGATAAAACCAGCGAGAAATCTCAGTCACACAATATTTCCCAAAGCCAAATGAGCAATTCTGATGTCACCATATTTCCAACATTAAACACAGGATTCTTTACTTTGTCTTATCTGCTTTGTGTTTATTTTGTGTGTGTGTCAGCGAGTGGGAGTTTTCTCAGTCACCCTCTCAAAGCCAAGTGTTTCAGTAACCACTTGTATCTTCTTCCCCTCGTGTCAGCTCAAACATTCTCAGGAAAGGCGATAAATGATTCCCAAAAACATCTAATTCTGCTCCTCCTCGAGACTGATACAAACCAGACGCGCACGGGCCACTTTGTTGATGAGGTTGCCGGGCAGCGGCGGACGTCAGGGTTACGGCGGCGCGCTGAAGGACGCAGCCTCAGAGCGATAGGTCGGGATGTTGACGCGCACACAGCGGCCGAACCTCCTATCGCTCACGCTAACACGGCTGGATACAAACTGATAGGAGGAAAAGGACTTCTCAGCTTCTAGAAACATCTATATCTCATCGTCAAAAAGAAGAACTGTAAACAATGTGAAGATGCACCTTGCAATTATCCGCAGCACTTAGTGTGATGTCATCATAACACTGTCTGTTTTCTAACCTCTCACCCCTGATGTTTAGTGCGGTGCTCAGTTCTCTGCCGCCGCTGTCAGTCATCCTGTTTGAGGCTCCCGAGCAGATCTGGGTCACTGAGAACATGTCAGGCACAGGAGGGCTTTTTTTCTTGGTGCAGTGAAGCTCCGCCTCGGGTTGTGTGTTGTGACACCAAAATGGATGTTTCTGCTGATTGTACTCACTCAACCGTCAGCCGTGACAGCAGGAGACGGCTCGTCTCCAGCCACTCGTGTTGGAGAAACAGTCTTTGGAAGTAAATCTTTGTCACGACCCGACAACCAAAATCATAAACATTACATGTGTCCGCACCTGAATTCTTGCTTGTTTTTGTGCCTAAACAGCAGGTTTCTTCTTTTCCCTCCTTTTCAGAATTTGCGCTTTAAAACAGTTTCACATAGGAGTGTCCCGATACAACCTTTTCACTTCTGATACAATACCGATATCGCAGCCTTGAGTATTGGCCGATAAGAATACTGATCCGATCCGATATCAACACAAATCATACATAGTTTTATGACTTATTTAGTAGTATGGAATGTTAGAAAAGGCTTGATCAAGTGATATTACTCAAACAGAGAACAATAGTCAGCGACAGTAGCTATGAGAAAAACTGACCCATTGATTATTAACCAATGACTGACATACATTTTAACACTAAACATGACTAGAAGTGCTGGAGCAGCGTCTGGAATGGACGGCTGGTATCAGAGATTTTAGATGCATACCGATATAATCCGATACTCGCTTAATTTGGTTGCTGATATCGGGCCAATATCCGATATCAATACTGGATCAGGACGCCCCTAGTTTCACACAGTTGACATGTTTGAAGCTTGTTGCTGCCACTACTAACACACACTATCACATAGTCTACCCATAATGCACCATTCTAACCAATGTTCTGCTGATATTACTCTGCACACACGGGTTTGCGTCATCAGCTCGTGTCACGATCTCATCCCAAACACACACACACAAAAAAACGCGTTTGTTTTTCCGCCACCTCTCCGGCGCGCCGACCTCTCGTGTGAAGCACAAACAACGCCACCTGTCTCGCTCTCCATCTTTCTAGACGTCTCGACATTTCTTGCGGGCCGCTCTCAGCTCACCCGGGGGGTCACGAGTTCAGTATGTCAGACGCGGCGCGATGACGGGGGGACGGGGATGAGGGGGGGGGCTCCGTCGGAAAGGTCGTCTGGTGTCAGCGTTGGCGCTCCGGCACGGCAGCGAGAACTGTGTACCCAGCTGCTGTGAGAGGAGCAGGAGGACAGAAAACAAGGGGGGGCGGGGGGCGGAGGGGGGGGGGTGACACTGTATCGTTCACATGTTCTAGCCGGGACGGGACGTCTACTTCCATCGTCCAATGACACGCGGTCACACTTGGACCGATAAGACAAACCCCAGTTTTGACACAGCAGTTCCTGACGCAGCACGTTCTCAGTCGAGGTCGTCAGATATCAACTCCAATGGAAACTCAGCAAATATCGTTAATTTTTCAGTCAGTAACACAGGAAACAGCGTGGGAGTTCATCAACAGTATTGTACTAATTTGCAAAAGAATTTGTACTGAAAGTTTTGCCAAGATTTGTGTCAATATTTTAACCCCTAAAATAGTCTTATATTTGGGTCAGTCTGGAGGCCCTGCTGTATATTTACTATACGCATATGGAGATATATAAACATCTTGTACGATATTATTTGTATCAATGTTTTTTTTCACATCAGCAAACAACCAGTGGTTTTTCTAGCGATGGCCAGAAAAACATTGGTCTTCATGTTTCCGCGCAGAGAAAACCCCTTCGTTCTGTCATTCCTTCGCAGGGAGAATTCTAAACAGCCTTTCCTGGGAAACATTCCTCCGACAGCTAAACAGGAAGTGATACATCTGACATTCTTTTTGCTTGTTTGGAATCATCACAGGCGATTTGATGCTTGTTAAGCGGCCGACCTCACAGAAAGCATCGCCGTGTCCCGTCGCACACCCCGGCCCATCGTCGGAGGCCTTATTCAGCACCGCCATCGCTGTTCATAAAACACAGTGTTGTTGTTGAGTAAAGGCATTCTTGAGCTGTGTAAACGTCTTTGTCTCTCGCCATTAAGTTGTCAGCGCGCCGCTGTGTTCTGTTGCTGCATTGCTCCGTGCGATTATTATTACATTCCTGAAGGAAAGTCATTAGCAAAGAGGGCTGGGTGGAGCCGCTAACGACACTTTGATTGCTTCTGTTTGCTAAAGTAGGCCACTGTTGCTGCTGCTGACGTTGGGAAAAACAAATTTTATGGCCTCGGCCGTCCTAAAGATGATCTACTACGATTTTAGAACATGAAAGCGTGTCAACAAAGGAAATCCATTAATGAGTCCTTTGCTTTCGTCTCCATAAGAGCTCAGAAAATATGAATGCTATTGTTGCTGCAGCTGTGGAACGTAGGCTGCAGTTCAGAGAGAGAAGGACCAGCTGGGACGCCATTAACTGTCCCAAATGTGCAACTAAAAGACAGACTAATTAGAAATACAGTTAGCTACAGTGCACTGTTTTCCACTCTTAACACAAAACATCCGAACAGCAAATAAAGCTGCATATAAACAGCCTGTAATGTTAATTAATGCAAATGCGTATTCGTGTCGTTGGAGTGCCGAGATAATTTCAGGAGCAAGTATAATAAATAACTATCTTTTCCACAACACAAATAACCAGTAATGGGAATAACAATGTTATAAATAAATGTGTTAGTATTAATAACAGTGTTTTTCAGTAACGAGTAATCTAATTGATTAAACTTGATTAAACGCTGTTACAGTTACTGCCAACAAATGCTGTGCGTCACTATAACTGAAGCTGTTTTTTTTCATCAGACCAACTCGATTGCCGTGGACGCGACCTTAGCGACCTTGGCGACCACTTTCCATGCAAAGTCAATGACCTGCCTTCAGGCCACGCGACCAGGGCGGCTTCAAACTCGAAATTTTTTAGACATTTTTTAATTTCGAAATTTGGACTTTCATCGCGAAATGGAAA
>CAESWR010000858.1:64208-76400 GCA_903171835.1 Mullus surmuletus
TAATGTGCCTGATACCGTGCCGTCGGCCTATTTGCCGCATGTTCTCAATAACAGGAAGTCAGGAGAAATGAGTTCTCCCATAATTACATCGGGCTTGTTTTCCCTCTCCTCCTCATATAGTATTCTGGAGAAAACTAGCACCGACATCAAAGGCTGGAATGTCGAATCTTGATCTTATATCAGAGTGAGCTCCCAGTGCCACTTTAATAAACCCTAATACCACTTCAGATCCACTAGCTGTGTATCCGGAGCTGGAATCTGCTGGTGGGTCGGCCTGCGCGGCTCAACCGATGATTAAACTGTGGTTGAGCGTAGAGTCAACATGGGGCAGAAAAATAAATCCAACACGGACTCCACTGGATTGTCTTGGCAGAATATTGGCTGTTCTCCCCTGACGGCCTGTTTTAAAGGTGGGAGTGGTGGTTGGTTTGACTGTCCCAACAACCAACTTGTAGACCTATAATGGGATTTTTGAGTAGAATTCCCATCCAAACCTGTTGACACACTATCAGCGACACACAGTCTTGTTGACACCACGCTTAGCGATGGTCCATTGATTGTTGGCAGGCGGGAAGGATCCGGCTGCAGATGCATCTCAATAAATTATCATGGAAAATATGATAAGAAAATCATGGAAAAGTCCATTTCCAGTAGTTAAAGTCCAAAATTCCCAACCAAGTATTGAGTGCATATAGATAGACATACTTTTCAGAGGCCTTTTGTAATCAAATTTCTGAGACACTGAATTTTAGGTCTTCATTAAATGTAAGCAATAATCATTATAATTAGAAAAAAAATACATAGATTAAGACATGAAATGTTTCATTCTGTGTGTAGTAGATCTATATAATGCATTAGTTTCAATTTTTTCAATGATACCTAATTTATTGAGGTGCGCCTGTATATTACGTCTTAAAATTGCCAAATAATAGTGAGTGTATCTGATTGAAAACACATTATGCTGTTTTTTAATAAATATTTCTTCTCTTGGGGAGCAGCGTGTTTTTGCCACGAGGCAAGTGATGATCCAAGATGTTCCCACATGTAGATTTCACATTTGGCTCGACACAACTTTCCAGACTTAAGGACCAGCTTCGTTCTCAGAACTTCCTGGAGCCCCATTTTTGGCCAATAAGAGCACAGTGGCGCAACATGGAGACCATGATGATTTTAGTTGCTGGATTCTCACTTCAGATATGAAAGTACGTTAGCAGTGTACATGGCATCAAGGAGTCGCAAACGCACTCCTCTGTGTTTCCTTCACTTGTGTTTTCACCCGTGAGTGAACTTCAAGGAAGGGTGACGCCACTCAAAACCTCCATAATGGAAACAGCTGCAAGAATTGGTGGCCAGAGGCCGGTCGAGGCCTTCCACGGCAAGAGCCAGGTGGCGGTGGACTTCAAGAGGCGAGGCGAGGGAAGCTGCCATGCTGAAGAACGAGTGCCGGCTGAGAGGCAAAGAGGGGCTGGCAGGCCGGAGAGGATCCAGCTGTGGCGCTCAGGAGACGTTCGAAAGATGCTTTGGAGGAGGACGTGACAGCCGCGGAGTTCTGGTGAACCCGAAAACTGACCTCATCTGCTGGAGTCTCCAAACCACTTCATAGTCTATCTTTTCAGGAGTTGTCCCAAGTTTTCTCACCAGCAGTTATGAGCTTATCTTAGTATGGCTACAAACACGCCGTGCGTGTTTGCGTGTTTCCGAGGAGTGCCGAGTACTGGAGGCGTGTGTGTGGAGACGGCGGGTCGTCCGTCTCCAAGCCAAGCGTCTCAAGGGTGGGCTCGGCGTGCAGAAGAGAGGGGAGCTGACAGGCTAATCGCTGCCTCTTCACCTCCTCACCTCTGAAAGCCCTCCAACGATCGCCCCGTGTGTCCTGATACTTGTACTCGAGTGCAAAGATAAGAGAAAATCCAAAAATACCATCCTGCAAAGATAAGTCCGGTCCAAAAGTTCCGTTTTGCCGAGGGAAGATGGTGTAAAGTTGACCTATAAACGGATATCTGAGCAGCTGGTCTGACTTTGCCGAGCTCGTCCATCATCGGCCCGATAAGTTTTGTTTTTGTTTGACAGAGCCGACTGTTTCAGAGGCTTCAGAGGAACCAAACTGTTTTCGCTTCTGGTAAAACATCCTTTAAACAAACCTAGGGATGTTTTTTCCCCCATATTTTGTGGCGTTACAGCCTGAAGTCATTGCGGGCTGAAGCTGTCAGCAGAGGACCCCCTACGGAGGCCAAGATGCTTCACAGAACGCCGAAATGTTTCATGCCTCAGATGTTCAGATTCCTATTGGTTATTGACAGGGTAAATAAGACCTGCTCCAACTTACTGCAAAGCCTTGGGACAGAACAACAAAAACTGTCAAATACTAGGGTGCACATTCGAACCATATGGCAACTTCGCAGCGAGGGCAGCGTGATGGTTGGCTGTAACCAGCCATCAAAGTGGTGACACTGACAGAGAATGAACATCTCTCCTTTTGTTTCTGATTTGTTCTTTAATGATTCCTCTGGGTCATACTATTTGAGGTCACTTTCTATGGGGTATTTGACACAATGTCATTTTGCCAGGGCCCAAAAACAAAAACTTAATTTCAGCCAGTCTAAAAGTGGCTCCAGTGAGCTCTCCTGAGAACATGCTGTTTCTGTACCTGTCCCTTTAAATGTCAGTGAGCTGTGTCTGGCCACGCCCACTCCACGCTCCTAGGCAGCTTTCGCTGGTCTATGTTCTTAGCGTCGTTCAACCTAATTGAAGCAGAATCGGACACAGAAATAGAGGTTATCGTTCCCGAACATGTTCAGATTCTGCGGCTCATACTCGTGCTACGCGGACACATGACTGTTGGCGCGGAAGGTGACCTTTAAACATCAGAGGCTGTGTCATGGCCAACATCCGTATTTCTAGTTTTCATCTGATCATCATCTGATGTATAGATCTACAACAATAGCGAAGCACACAAAGTGGGAAGGGAAAATGAATAGAATAGAATTATTGTCGTTGCACTGTGGAGGTACAACGAAATTGAGGTTCCTCCCAAAGAGCCACCGAGCACCACAAAGATTATCAAAAGAAAACACAATGCAAAAAAACTACATAATTTAAGAGCAAGTATGTACAACAGAAATATGTATATCCAAACTATGAAACAGAAATTGGAAAGGACAAAGTTGCAGTTAAAGGTTAAAGGTAAAGTTAAGGTTAATAAGTTTTTTTTTAATGTAAATCATTAGAGAGAGACCACAAAAGAATTCAATATATCCCTCTCCAGTGTCTGGTGGAGTTTAATTGGCTGAAGTCTTGGAACGAGGTCAGAGCTCCGATAAAACATTTATTCCGACTGGTTCGCTTTTGATCCTGCTAAGAGTTTTACATAAGAACACAGTTTACCTTTGATTCAACTTTAATATTGTTACCGGGGGGATTTCAAAGACTTAAAACCAGCCGATTAAATACGTTCACACGTCCCGGAGGTGACACCGCCACTCTTTGAAATCGCTCACGCCTCCGTGCGTCATTGAAGCACTTAATGGCCGGTCTGAGCGTTTTACCGGGGCGGGAGAAAGGAGCCGTTGTTGCGCTGACCTGCGTGCGCGGCAGAGGGGGGGGGGGCTGGTGAGAAGATCCCCAAATATGAGAATAGGGATTAGAAGGTGAATGGTGATTACCTCCACGCTGGCCTGCCAGCCACTGTAATCAAGGACAGTGTGAGTGATGCCATGATTAGCCAAAAGGAAGAGGCCGCTGACAGTAATCCTTGGGAAAATGCGGCCCACAATGACAGCTTGTGCTTCCAAGCGGCGGCGGCGGCTCCATCACTTTTCAAGAGGAGCTGGAGAAGGAAAGAAAATCAGACGGAGAGCGACTTCCTCTTTCTGTCAGCGCTTTGAGACCTTTTGGGGACCTTCACTAGAAAGGGAAGAAAAGCCGAGAGAGAGAGAAAGTGAGAGGAGAGAAGCTCAGAGGTCATTAGAGGCTGCATAATGAAATACCGCCGTACAGTTTTATCTAAATGGGATCAGGCCTCTGACCACCCGCGCGATTGAATACTTACTATTGTGGAGCTGCCAAGCAGAGCACCTGCCGCCACCAGCTGAAGTCTGAAGTCGATTCTTCCAAAATGTAACGGATTAGACAACTCTAAGAGCAGCAGAGTGGCTCATAATCTACACTTACAGAGGCAATAACGTATATTTTTAAATTAACAAACGCTCTGGTTGCCATGTTAATCTGATAGGGCCTCGACAAGCCCAGCCCAGGGCTCCCATTGTTTCCAGAGAGCAGCTGAAGGGTCTGAGCCAACAAGAGATAACATGACTCAAAATTAATTAAATAAAAATATGCTTCTTTGGCAGCTTTGCTCCCCAGTGTGCGGAGTCATCAAAAGATATCACTCTTTTTCAGGAATTTCATTTCATTGTACAGGGAAACTAGCTTTTTGTCTGTGCATATGACAATAAACACTTTGAATCCTTGAGTCCTTGATTTAAGCACATTATCGTGATCGTCGTTGGGGCAACTCGTTAGACCCCCTGGTGGTTACGTGTCAAAGCACATTTTTTACAGTGTATTTGTGATTTTGGTATTGAAATTCTCAGTTGAATATTATCAGAACATGAAGTTAAACTGGATATAACAAAACACCTCTTCAGCAAGAGAAGATTAAAATCGTAATCATGGTGCTTCATGTTATTGTCCACACGGAAACGGTACCGACTTCATTTTGAAAAAGTCTCAGAAAACACGGCACCATCTCAGGAAATGTTTGTGCCCACTAAACCACTGAAATTGCAGACATTGCAGCCCGCCATAGTTGTTGTTGTTGAGAACGTTGAACGTTACTCCAGTTGTGAGGTCTTTACACTGGCTCGTCTACAAATCACTGAACGCTTTAGGTCCAGAACACATGAATGAAATGCTAAAGGACTTTAAACCCAGTGGGGCTCTGAGATCTGCAGGCTCAGGTCAGCTGCCAATCAAAGTGGTCAAACCCAGGTGTGAATGTTTTTAAATCCAGGTTAAAAATCTTTTTTTCTCGTGCTTATGATTGAGCTCTTTTAAAGCACTTTGAAATAAGTTTTTTTAAGTCATTCTGCTACGGTAACCGGACGCAAGCAGATCGCAGACCAGACTATCTGCAGCGGTGGTTTACGCGGCTCTGTCAGCGGTGACCGTCGAGCTGGAGGATAACTGAGGCCGGGGGGGAGGGCGGGGGGTAGTAGTTCCAAAATCCGCCCGGCGCTTTTTTGGGGGTCAAAAAAGAGTCTGGGGAAAAGAGGATGTTTGGTCACAGTACATTTTGCACTGTTTGTTCTTTAGTAAGTCTTTAATGTACTTTGTCTCTAAATGTTCTTTGTTTTTAAATGCTTTTTAATGTTGTACTTTTAATCATCTACAGCACATTGAGTTACCTTGTGTATGAAATGCTATGCTAATATTGTTGCCAGTTGCTCTCTCTCCCCTTCTATCCTCCCTCTCTCCTACCTCTCCACCCCCCCCTCTATTCTCTTTTTCACTCCCTATCCCGTCCTCCGTCCGGTCATGGTCACAATAAAAATTCAATAAAACACAATAAAACCACTCAACAGGTGGTTCCTGAACCGACCTGTGAGAATCTTACTCTCGGGTCTCAAGCTCTAACTTTTGAGAATAAATCTCTCAGCCATTAAAAAGACATTCAGACAAATTTCTGCTTGTCATTAAGGCCAGACAGGACAAGGGGAAGAAAAAATGAATAAATAAGTTGCAGTTTTCCACATGCGTCTCTTGCACAGTAAAGCAATCAATGGGCAGCTACACAAAACAGGACAAAAACAAGCAGAACAAGCCAAATAAACAGTAAGTGCGTGGGTCCATGATGATCAATCAGTGGGGGGGGTGGGGGGGTCACAGGCGGGGAAATGAGGGCTGCTGGGCGCCGCCGCTGCAGCCCTTTACGAGATCTGTAAGTTGACCTTGACCTGCCCTTTCAGCTGAGCTTCCAGCTAGCTTTAGCAATGATCTGACGCTATTGTTCGGCACCTTGATCCCGCTGTCCTGCCTGAAAGTTGCTAAATAATATAAAGTTTTACTGTCTCCTCCACTTTATTCCCACCTCTAAAGTCCCCCTCGGTGCATGGCAGGTAGCAAACCTTTTTCTTTTTTTTAATAGCCGCTTGCTGCTACCGGCAACTGGTTTGCCCCGGTGGAATTTGCAGGCGGCGTAACCAAAACAATGAGCTAATAGAGACCGCAGAGCTCGATAGAGTCGAGGAGGCGAGTGTCAGCCGTCTCTCTGCTGAGCGCCGAGCGGAGGCCGCCGCGACCGGGATTAAAAGAAACCTTGACAGGCGGTGAACTTTGTCACAAAATGTTGTGGCAGGGGGGGCACTGTTGCATAACCGTGCCTGTTTAAAGAATTAGAGTCTTTGTGGGGGGTCAAGTTATCAATTAACAGCCCCACACTGATACCCACCCGCACACACACACACTGGGCGAAAATCCCTCCACACCTCTCACTCTGGGAGCGGAGCAGGTCTGCTGGCTCCTCTGGTGTTCTGGGACTTTGATAGGAAGATTATACAGCAGCAGCTTTTATGCCTGATGTCCACCGGGCTGCACAAAGAACATGCCTTTATCCTTTTTAAAATCGACTAAACGGGGTCATTGTTCTCCCCTAATCCAGCTTCACGATACAGTCCAAAGCAAGTGCAGAGGGAGACGGATAGAGAGAGAGAGGGGCTGTTTTCTCAAAATCTACCGACACGTAATTATTCGGCCTGGAAATCCTCGTCGTATAAAGCAGTTCTCCTCTCCGACATCTGAAATCTGTCGCTGTCGTCGTGGATCTGAAAGCTGGAAAGGATGAGACTGGACCAGATGTCCAGACTCAAGCGATGAATGACAAAGAGGGACAAAGAGAGACACAGACAGGAGAGGAGTGTGTGTGTGTGTGTGTGTGTGTGTGTGTGTGTTGCATGTGCTTTCTGTGGTCGAACAGCCTTCTCCGTCTCTGTTATTACGAGCATTAACCCGCCACAGAAGCCACACACTGAAAGCAGTTCCTCCTCGGTTTACAGAGGAGTTTGACAGAAGACAAACATTTGTTGCTTCATTGTTGTTTGGTGACGTCGTGGCGCGCTGCTGGGATTTGGTCTGGTGAGGGCTTTCAATTCTTCGCAAAATCAAAAGGAGGAAAAAAATGCAGACGTTGAAGCTGCATTCGTCAGCATGGGCATGTTTGACAAAGAGCTTGAATTCCCGTATTCTCAGTGATTTAAGTGGCGCTTCATCGCCACCTCAAAGACGACAAACAAAGACCGGCTTCACTTTCATTATGTGGCCCCCGAAGAAGAGAAATAGCTTTCATACAGCACGAAGAAGACAAAGGAATGAAGGGAAAGAACCCAAACCAAAATAGACTAAAAATACTAAAAGTTCACTCTCAGATCCACATCACAGCACGCACACGCAAAGCACATGAACTAAACCTCAAACATTCATTGTTAAGTCTCTTTATTTATCCGCTGACGTTCACACCAACACAGCGATGAAGGTCAACTCCGTGCAGTCGTTTTTGGATGCCATTACGATGCCGTTGTTTCACTGAAATGACACCAAACTCGCGTCACATGACTTTAATCCCATCGATCGTCCAGCGGATGTGAGCACTGGCGATGTCGCTGAGGTTCGTATCCCTTTGCTAACATGGCGTTTTTGCAGACTCACCGCACTCATGTGCTAGCATAGCTTCAGCTAGCGAGGTAAGAAGGACGATGTACAGTATGGTGACCATATTTCAATTACTGAAAACCAGGAAACCCGACCCGGCAAGAGATACTCAAATGATAATCAAAGTTTACTCAAAGACGCCTTATAATTTAATCCATTGAAAGTATTCTTCCTCTGCATGGATAGAAAATTGTTTAGAAAATACAGACAAAGAGGCTTCTCCGAGGTCACTCAACATGTTTTATTAGACCTAGAATAATATCGCTTTGCACAAATACCTTAAAAATCTCTGGAATGAAAAAATGATAGAAATGATCGGCCTGTAAGAAGATAATAGCTCTCTTTTCAACTCTCACTGGACAAATAAATAACTAGAAAATATGAAATAATATTAGCTATATTTGCAAAAACGATGAAAACCAGGACATTTGCATCACTTTACTTCACAGAACAGGACGGCCAGGACATGGTTCGATCACCCTAATGTACAGTATGAGTGCTGGGTTGAGGCCAACCTTTTTTTGGGCGAAGTTGAGGCCTCACACAATGTCAGGCATCAGTGCGAAGCTGGTAAACTAATGTGAGCTTTTCAAGATCGTCCAACGTCCATCCAGGATGTCCTTATTTGGACGTGATGACTCCATTTGGTTTCACTGGCTGTGTTACGGCGGTGCTGTAACCCTCATTGTTAGGTGGGAAAGCCCTGGGAACGGAGCCAGTTTCTGGCACAGATTATCAAGTTAAGCGAAGCCAGATAATCCCCCAGAAAGAGCCTGACCAAGTTTGTCAGACAGTCTGCAGTGTTTTAACAGCTCGGGCGAGGCGGACCACCTGATCATGTGGCGCATTGCTCGCGTGCTTCCAGGATCCCAGGTGCTAGCTTACATAAGACGCCAGCGCTGCCCCCCCCACCAAACACAGTTATGCTTGGAATGGATGTTTTAATTAACTCTGTTGTTTTATCTCAGTTCTTCAGTGTCCGTCATGGTCTCACACGTATGGCACTCTTTTTTTTGTGTGTGTGTGTGTGGGGGGGGGGTCATTGGCAGACGAGGGAGACGGAGGAAAGAGCCTGCAGAGCTGCTTTGCCACAGCTGGTGGTTTGTTCTTTGCCCTGTTCGGCCTAATGTGCCAGCAGAGGGTTTGACTCGTGGGATGGGAGTTTTATAAGGAGTCGGCAGGAACATGCAGGGTTTGTTACCGTGACGACCCTCACCCTCATCACCACAGGCGATGATCAGTCAACAACTCTGCACCTTTGTTGCCCTTGAGAACCCCAAAATACCAGTGACAGAGATCTTTGGTCTGAGGTGCTCTGGTGCTCATGATGATTTGTTAGCCACCATTTATAGAAGCGGGACCCCAACAATGGTGCAGAGGACCCTGGATACTTAGGGTGAGCAAACGTCCTGTTTTCACAGGTTTTCACACCCTGTCCTGGGTGTTTTTTTATGGAAAGTGATTTTTTTCAAATTTTTTTAGTCATTTATGTGTCTAGTAAGACTTGAAAAGAGCTATAAATTTCATACAGGCCGATCATTTCATCATCATTTTTTCCATTCCAGTTATTTTGCACCATTGAAACTTGTCAAAGAGATATTATTTTAGATGTAATAAAACGCTAAAAGCTCTGAATTTGTCTTTCATTATAGATCTTATAATAATTGTCTATCCATGCAGCAGAGACAAACTTTAAATGTATTGAAATTATGAGGCATCTTTGAATGAACTTTGAGTGTCATTTCAGTATCTCATTCTCTCATTCCCGGGCTGCTGGTGGTCAGTAGTGTTGGTTCCAGAGATGATTCTATATATAAGTTCTACCTTCACTCACTTCAGCTTGCTCATTCCAGGAGCTGGTTAACCCCTTCAAGGGTCCGCATGTCAGCAGAGTGAGTCTCCACGCAGAACCTTTGAAGACCCCAACTAACTGCTCTGTCGCACTCTCGGAATTAAACGTACCCACTCCGACTTTTGTGTTCCTGCAGCCGTGGCTGCTTTGTGAACCATATATGGAGTTAAATCGGGGCAGTTGTTTCCACCAAACTACCTGGAGCTGAAAGTGTGCGCGTTCAGGTGGAACCCAGAGCCGACCCAGTGATTGGCGGCTGGTTTTTATATTTTCGTCAGGAGACCAAACCTGAGGTAAGGGAGGTTGAGTCTCCGGCGTCGGCTACATTCGAACATTGGCACTTTTTCTGCAAGTTTGTTCTTTAAGCTCGGTGTTTAACGCGCAGAGTTACGCAATCCCGGCTGTTTTGTCCAAAAGAGAAAGG
This sequence comes from Mullus surmuletus, assembly GCA_903171835.1. NCBI lineage: Eukaryota > Metazoa > Chordata > Actinopteri > Syngnathiformes > Mullidae > Mullus > Mullus surmuletus. The sequence goes on from CAESWR010000858.1 coordinate 74,186, forward strand.
TCACCTCCTCGCCGACGGACGTCAGCGGAGAAACGCTTCACCTGTGAGGCAGTTTTTAAAACGCTGCTCGCTTCCACGGTGACTTTCCAAGGCCACATAAAGAGGTAAAAGCTGTGAAGTATAAAAGCTGTCTCTGCTCCTCGGCCCTCCGGGCTGCAGCCGGTGTTTTGATGCCTCACTTCTTTTGCGAGACATTTTTATCTTCGTGTCCTTTGGGCATCTTCACCTCCACGGTCTCCTCGGCTACATCTCTCGCTCGCTGCGGAGGGTCTCGCCAGGAAGCTCTTTTTCTTCCCCATTTTCTTTCAGATTCAGTCAGCGGGGGAATAGAGCTGATTAAATGCAATTTCAAGGTTTGCGAGGCCCAGAACAGAAGCCCCTCACTGCCAGCGCTGTGATTATTTCTCTTTGAGGAAGTTTGAGTTTGAGGAAGTGGCAGGTTGCAACACATGCTATCTCGCTTTTGCTTGATTAATTGCGTTTGAAAGTCTCGCTCACATCTATTTTCCCCAGCTGACATTCTGAATTACATAATATACAAAACAGCAGAGGAGCTGCGACCCGGCGTGCACGACGACCTGTTTCGTTGCCCTGAACTATGTCGATTCCAGTGGAAACATCCACACATCAAAGAATTTCTTTGCCAGCAAGAAAAAAAAAATCAAACGGACTCTTCCAGAGAAGGGTCTGCGGTGGACAAAGGTGGGTTTTGTGCGATGAAACTGGTCCATAAAGGCCCATTGAGGAGCAGAGGAGGGGAAATAAATGTGAGTTGATTGAAGAAGGCGTGTTGTGACGGGACGGAGGATGTGTTTTGGAACAGCAGGTCAGCTGTGATATGGTTTGCCTTCCCTCGAGACCGGTGACAGGAGGCGCAGCTATGCCAAAAATCTCTGGATAAATATGCGATTTTAGATGTTTAGTGTGTGTTGCTCCATCAGGACGTCGCTTCAAACACCCGACTCAGGGGCAGCTTCAAGTCATGTTGGAATTTGCCGGGTTGAACGTCCTCGGGTTTCTGTCCAGAGACGGGCAGCAGGGAGCGGCGAGTCAACTCTGATGTTTTCTCTTCTCATTAAAACTTATTTACACTCTAAAACTTCAAAAACACACACGAGCTGCGTCACGTCCTTGGAGCGCTGAAGTGAACATTGCTGAGATGAGACGATGTGGTCTACAGGGGATTTACTCTTTGCGCCATCAGGGACAAACGGCCGTTGTGCGTCTGTTGACAGGACTTACTTATCCTCACTTGGTAGTTCCACTTTTTTTTTTCTTTAAATGTGTTGCCAAACCAACTGGCTGCGCCGTCGATGCTGTGATCCTGAGTTGATTTCCAGTTCTTGTGCCTTTCTAATATGTCTCGCCAGCTTTAATCTGAGGTGCAGCAGTTGGTTTGGTCTCACCATTGATTAGAGCTGGGTATCGTTTCAATCTCTCCAATATCAGCACCGATACCAGTACCCTTAGATACCAATTGAGTACTTCATTTGATACTTTTTGTTACCTCAATCAATATTAATCATGCAAATAGAAAGCAATTAGTTGTGCAAATGTCACCTCTCCAGTTTAAGTAAAACCACAGAAACAGTCTTTTTGTTTTCTAGATTTGGGTACAAAAACAATCGTTTGCAGGTATCGTTTGACAGGCGCAGTTTCGACACTACTTGGTAATGGGTGGTTTCGGTTGCTACCTGAAAGGTATCGAGTACCGATACGCGGCCCTAGTTGTTATTATTCCCTTCCTTTTTCTTTTCTGGTTCCATTGACGATGCCGTGATCCTGAGTTGATTTCTCTCGAGTTGTGCCTGTTTAATATTTTTCTTACCAGCTTTAATCCGAGGCAAAGCTGTTTTTTGGTCTCATCATTGATAGAATCATCTGTTCTTCAACCCTTGCTTTTAAGATCTCTACATTATAACTATATGTTTGGTTGTGTTTTACCAAAATCCGAACGCTGAATAAGTCATTGTCTCACTTTGGCTTCTGGCTGTTGGCGAAGATTTAGAGTTCTTTAGACGCTCCCTCTGTCCACCTCGCAACCAGCACCAGACTCTCCTGTCATGTCTCTAGTTTTACCAGAAAACATCATTTCATTACTGGTGCTGTGAAAAGTCTGAATTATGGATGAGTTATGGTTTTAAAAGCAGGCGTATTTCCCTGATAAATCATCTTGGACTGACAGTTTTTTCATGCACTTGGTGGTTTATTGGGT
>CAESWR010000858.1:83643-108102 GCA_903171835.1 Mullus surmuletus
TTAACCTTTATCATGTCGTAATACACACGCAGGCTCTCTCTTGTTTTTTCTTTCTTTTTTTTTAACGAACATGTAAACACAAGAAATCCAAAGTCTCTGATCTGATCTTAAAAATATCATTTACTATTTCACAATAACTGTGAATTTGAAACAAACACAGAAAAGAGGCCATTAGTGGATGAGCATGAAATTACACAGAAATTGGCAGGAAACTGATGAAAAAGAGACGGATTCGGAACTAAATCTGTTTCAAAATGACAAGAAAAAGTCTTTCTTCCTAAATGATGCAGCTCACCTCCAGTGTTGGAGTAGGTACAAAAAAAAGTAATCCATTACACATTTACTAGTTTTTTTTTAAGTAATGCCTGACCTCAGCTCAGCTTAACTCAATGCAAAATGCAATGAAATAACATTTCACTCGGGACGTCACGGTGCAAAACCCGCACCGTTGCTCACAGACGGAGTGCTGCGGGGCAACGTAACTGTAATGTGATTACTGACGTTATCAACAGTAATGCGTTACGTTACTGCTTGACAGACAAATGTAATCCGATTACATTTACCCCCAGCACTGCTCGCCGCACTGAACCGCAGCATCCCCGGCTTTGACGTTGAAATGTTCCTTAAAAGGTGAGAATGCTGCAAAAAACAGCAGCCGTCCGCACACACACACTCACACACACCCACCCACTCACACACACACTCACCCACTCACACACACGCACCGAACGTGATCCATGTTTACATTTGCTCTGCTGGCGTGAGTGTGTGTTTCACCTGGCTGCGTTCACTCAGGACGTCGTGTACAGAAGCAGCCGTCGACGTGCATTTTTATTGAAGCTGTCGGATAATTAAAGAGGGTTTTTATTGCAGCAGCAGCAGCAGCAGCTATCCAAATATTTGTGTATCGCTCTTTTTCTCCAGCACTGCGGCTCCTATACGCTCGCAATCGGCAAGTTTCGCCGCCAAAGCGTTACACAATTTCTATCCTGCAGAGACACTTAAAGCGCCGACACCTGCTGCATCGCAAACAGCCGCTGAAAGAACATCTCGCTGCTCTTCGGCCTCCAGCCCGGCTCGGCTCGGCTCGGCTGCGCGTGTGTGCGGTCAGAGCTCATTAATCCTGCAGAGGAGGCCGAGTCCGTCTGACCGCAGCAGGGGACGCAAACCTCGCCCTCGTTAGCCCTCGTTAGCCCTCCGACGCCGCCGATCTGCTATTACGCTTCTTTGTTCGATTCAAAGCGCAGCTGTTTTACGAGCTACGACTTCAGAGGAGGGTGAGGAAGGTTACATCACCGAGTCTTACACAAGTGGAGGACTGGCAACCGCTCCGGAGCTTGTAAATGAGCCGATTAGATAACCTGCAGAAAGGAGCTGTAACGCCACTTTGGTGGAACAAATTGTCTGGAAACAGAAGAGAGAGAAAATCGAGCGCGTTTCCTTCATCGCCGTGTTCATGATCCCACTTATAGGAAATACAGGTGACACACACATGACTAAAGGTGCTTCAGTGACTTTTTCATGATCGATATTCGACCAAAACTGTCTGAATCCTTCTCTTAAAATTGAAAAACCCAAATAATTTCTATAAAATCCAATTCAAGGAGGATTAAATGGTTATTATTAGAGCCTCAGACGGCTCAATGATGAGCAGCAACATTGAATATGAGGCAATCTTATTGTTCTGCGGTCAAAATGGCCTCAAAATAAGGGTTAAATGCTTCAGAGGAAAAAAAAAAAAAAAGAAGAGGCTGCATGAGGCAGAAACGTCATTTTTGCCAAAGAGATGAACATGATTAGAGCGACTCCTGCGGTTTGCGTCCACAAGATAAAAGCCTGACTTCCCTTCTTCCTGTGTTTGGAGGACCTTTAGTTGTGAATGTGATGTCACGTTAGCGGAGCCGACGCCTCACAACGAGGAGCGGCGCATTCGCCGGCGAGCGCGAGGCGGAAATAGCGTGAGGAGCTCTGGGAATGTTCTGTTCTTCTCCACCACTGCGGCTCAACGGACAGCGCCGAGCCAAGAGCCAGGTGCCGCCCACAGCTTTCCCCTCCGCCGCGTGAACTTTAAGAGGTCAAAGGTCGGTGCTTGTCGGGTCCACGCTGAAATCCAATCATCGTAAATTCTGCCAGAGTGCCTCGTTACTCTGCTCTCCTCCCCGACGCGGAGCAGCTTCCTCCGGGGCGGGAGCAGAAGCTGAAACATGAAGGTGCACTTTGCTTCCCATTTCGTGGCCGATGAGTGTGTGTGTCAGCATGGTGATGGCGGCCAAGGTGACGCGGCGGCGGGTGGTCTGCGCCCTCGGCCGTCCCGCCGCGGCTCATTAGTGACCGGTGTCATGTGATCGTCTGACCTCACTGGATGTTTTAATGTGAGGAGACGCGAAGCCAAACGCTGACACGGCGTTCATCAGGAGGCTGTAAAACGGCTGAACGAGGCCTACACGCACACACACACTAACACACACACACACACACACACACACACACACAGAAAACACACACACACACACGCACACACAGAAAACACACTTTTCTCAAACGTGGGAAAGTTTTGGTCATTGAGAGACTGTACTTCTTTGTGTTGTTCCATCTTTTCTGCCCCAAGTGTTCATGGGTAATCCATGTTCAGGCCACTGTGCCTAAGATTTGTCCTGGTTACAAGATTTCAATTCTTTTTTTGTGTTGGTTTATTGCAACAACATACAAATTCTTCACCAAGGAAATAGGAAGAAAATTGATATTTGAGAACTTATTGTGAGTTTACGAAGAAAAAACACCATGTTTTTTTATTTTTTATTTAACCTTTATTTAAGCAGGAGATTAAGAACTGGTCCTGGCCAAGACAGGCAGCAACAAACACAAAACAGTTACACAGTTAAACCATCAAAACTGTTAAAACACAGTTAAAAACCGTTAAAACCCACTTAAAACACAAACAAACAAACAAAAAAAAAGATTAAGTTACAAGTAAATTAGGAAAAACTGCACTAATTTGATTTGAAAGAAAAAAGAAAATATAGTTGTTTTTTTTTAAACAAACTTTAAACTGATCCTTTGAGTTAAGTTAATATGTTGCTATTAATTGGGCACAGAAACTTAATTTAGATTTTGCTGAACGTGAGTCAGTGACAGTCGGATCTGCTGAAAATATGAAGTTAAAATGGACTAGAATGACATTTTGTGGCAGATATGACACAAAGTCTCACGCTCTGAGCTGAGAGGATCAGCGACGTCTGCCTTTGTTTTGAGCAGCACTTACTTTAGTTTATAGTGTTTCTGTGGGAAAGTGCTTGTTTAGGCTCAAACGAGGGAGCAGAGGCGGACCATGACACACAAGAGGAGTCATAAAATATGTGCTTAAGCTTCTATATGTGTGTGTGTGTGTGTGTGTGTGTGTGTGTGTGTGTGTGTGTGTGTGTGTGTGTGGCGCTGAGCAGCGCGGGGGCAGCGGCCACTGACAGCAGAGGAGCCGGCCTCCAAATATTGACTAAGCCTTACGTCAGATTTCCCATGCGGGGTCGGACCTCACAAAACCTCGCTGCTCCTTTTAAAAAGCCCCAAAATAGCCCCCGACTGCATTCCTGTCGCCCTCCTGAGACACCGAGCCAGACAAAACCGCCAGCCGAGGGTCACCGCCGCCTTATCACCTCCACAGACCCGTGGACGCCGCCGCCGCCGCTCCGGCTATTCCTAAAGAAAAACCGCCGGCTGAATGAAAAGCCGACCCTCTAGATTACATTCAGAGGTGCGTTTCCTGCTGCGAAATCACCAATTTGCCCTCTACAACAAAGCATGCTGGGATTGTTACGTAAGGACCAGCAGGAAAAGCCCTCCGTCATTATGTGGGATTGGGCCTCGAACCCCCCCACCTCGAATATACAATAAACTGCAGAGCTTGTAAGCAGATCCTCCGGCAGCATTTGGGAGAGAAATGTTCAAAATCCCCCCGCGCTGCTCATCGTCGTCTGCAGCTCGCAATCAAATGTTCTTTTCCAAAATAGCAGCTGTATTCCTAAACGCTGCAGAATGCGCAGCTCTAAGTAGAAAAGTATGCGAGCGGCATTAAACGTTTCCTGCGGAGGCGGTTCGCGCTCGATTACTAAATATGTACCCAATAAAATGTGCTAATTTTCCCGATGAGAGGATGTTTATCTTTAATGCGCCTATTATTGGTGCGTTCCCAAGGCAATCGGAACACTTAATCTGGTTTGCTCTTAAGTCAATTAGAGCAGTGTATCATGGGAAAGACAGTCAATTGAAGGGCTGCGTAAATGAAAGGCAGGTTTTCTGACTTCAGCCGCGACCTAAAATAAACTCTGTGACGGGATGTTTTCACCGCAATTTCAACGTCTTTAGGGTCTCGAATTTACTTTTTATTTAAAATAGATATCAAATAAAAGGCAAAAATCATACTAAAGGTTATCTCAGGACAATTCCCACACAGAGAATTAAAAATATGCTCTTTAAATGTGCACTGAAACCCATTCATTACCAGTGATGGGAATAACGGCGTTACTATCGCCGTTACTTTTTTCAGTAACAGATAATGTAACTAATGTAATGTTCTGTATAAAGTTTGTTTTTACCTTTTCTTGACAGATTCGCCGTCGGCGGTCTTTTAAATATTAAAAGTTCTGTGCAGGTAAGTGGTTTGTGAAACCCCTCAGAAAAACAAATCAATCAAAATCAAATTCTTTGACATATTTAAACTTTTTTTTAAAGTACCACAATAATTACATTAGTAATTATAGTATTTATTGCAATTATAACTATTTAATTTTTTAAATAACCTGCCCAACACTGTTAATTACCTACTGAGCTGGATAAAAACTCCCTTTAACAGAAGAAGAGCCTAAACACCATTTTTCACTGCATATTTCCACCATATTTCAGTTGTTCTTCTATTGAAAACCTTTTCATTTGTGAACTTTATTATGAAAATTCATCATCTGAGGCAGTTTCTTCACATTAAGAAGACTTTGGTGGTTTTTCAGCGTCTAACGTGAAGCGCTTATCGCTCCCGACCCAAACTGGCTCATTAACTTCTGGCCGGCTGCCACCGGTTATCGTTATTATCAGCCTGATGGAGTGATTAGCAGTGAACGTCGGTGTGGGAGTTTCAGGTGCTCCACGCCGTTCCGCATCCGAGATGCTCCTGAAACGCAAACCTGTGAACCCCCGGCCGTGGCCGTGGCGAGCAGCTGAACGCCGCCGCACGGAACGCGATCAGACCCGGAGATTAGGGCGGTAACACGTCGCACGGCGGGGGAGGGGCAGCCTCGGGTCGGGGACCAGGTGCGAGTCGGACCGAGGATGTGTGAGGGCCAACGTTAGCGAGCTGCTCTTCTATGCCAACGTTGGGGTGGTTGGTCGTTAACCTCCATGTTTCCGGGTTCGGACCCTGAACTGAACCAACGTGAGGGGGTTTAATAAGAGCTGCGCCAAATCAAAACAAGCACAGGTGTGATTCGGGCGGGAATTCCTCACTGATGAAGGTTGGCATCCAAAACACGCACACCTTCCCTCCTTTCTCCTGGTCTGCGCGACTCTGGATCTGATTGGCGCGGCCTCGACTGTCAGCACGTCATTATGTCTTTGCTCCGAATGAATCAAAACAGCGCATTGACGAGAAGCAGACGGGAAGAAAAATCATTAGTCAGGACGATGAAACAGCCGCTCCGTGTCTGACAAATCCTCGTCTGCTCCGACGGTTGCTCCGACGTGTCGGATCACGTCGGCCTGTCGGATGATGTACAGCATAACAATCCTCGGATCGTTTTCACCCAAAGAAGAAGAAAAAAAATCACCCGACTCTCCCTTTCTTTGCTCATCTCCGGTTTCTGCCTGATTTGGGAGCATTTTGTGAGACTACAGAAGCAGCCACGCCTCGGGGGGGGGAACATATTTCTGGGATTTAATATCTCCTCCGGCATCTGCCAGATAAATGGTGATAATGACGGGTGAAGCAGCTGGGAGATAATCTCCAACACCTTCTTCTTCGCACGCCGCGAGCCGCTCGGGGCGTCGGAACATACAGTACAAACGCACCGGCCTTTCGGTGGTTTCTGCGGAATTATGTCTGTAACTTAGCAACTTCGCACATGCAGGCAGCTCCATCATCTGTGTTGCATCAGGGTTTGTCAGGTGAAGCTCCTCCGTTCTCTGTAAAGGCTGAAAAACTCATCCTTTTGGTTTATTGAATGACATTATCTCTCATCTGTGTGAACGAGTGAACAGAGAGAAGCCAAGACGGTCACACTGGGAACTCAGCAGAGCCACCACACATGCTCATCAATCGTGCCTCTGCTTTGAGCTGCAAATATCTTACACACACTGTGGAAATCTCAAGTTGACCACATCTTCCACCTGTCAATCATGTGATGGCCACTCCCCCCAAAGCCAATATACAGTCACACCTGTGAGGACCTTCCTCCCTCCACACCAGACCAGACAGAGGACTAAGAGGATGAGAGTTGTACTGCATTATTTGTGCCTCAATTGTATTCATTTTGTACAGAGCCAAAGATGTGAAATGGTCAAAATCAAATTGAATTGTGGCCAAAATATAGTTATAACGTGTGCAAGAAATACTCATTTGTGGCCTTGAAACACTCATTAGTGCGCACATTATAGCTATATTGTGACCACAAAATAAATATAACGTGCACTTGAAATACTAATTTGTGGCCATGAAGTAGTTTTAATGTATGTAAATACTAATTAATTATTAATATTGTTCCTGGACAGCTGGGTGAGCAAATGGAGCGAACCTTCTCTGCAATACCATTCGTACAGAGTTTTTTCACACTCTTTTTTCTGTTTTGTTTTGACGTCTCACCCGACTTGAACTACTGAAGTAGTGTTTCATGCACATAATTATTTAATTATTATTAATTCATTAATTCATCGAATAGTTATTATAAATTAATTATTAATAATTCATTATAAACAATTCATTATTTAACTAAAATGATAGCTATATTGTGGCCACGATTATTATTCTATTGAACATGTAATTTCTGGGGCTCCGTAATTTGGGGACCTGATTGTTTCACTGTTGTTTTGTTTCATTTATCGAGATTGCTGACCTTATTTTAACATATTTTGAGAGAAACCAAAGGATGCATTCATAATGTAAGACCTAATTTATCTTTGTGTTTTTTTCATTTCTTGACATTATTTCAGTTAGAAACTTTAATTTCATGTGTTTCGTGTAGAGAAAATCATCCATATTTACCGCTCACATCCCACAGCATCCTCGATCCTGTGTTCAAACGTTCCCCCCACATGGGATTCTCCTGATCATGTTTACCTCCCGTTGCTACTTTGGACGATCGGAGCCGATGGCTGCTCAGTCCTGCCATTGGAGGATCCATCGACGCCCACTGGCAGTGCGGTGATTCCACGTTCCACGCCGCTCCACGTTTATCATTCCAATGTCCTTGGCAAAGCTCGCCACTGTGCGGCAGAGCTCCCCCAACGGGCGGCTCTGAACGCACGCCAGCCCCCCAAGACACAAACCACCGTTGCGTAACTCTGTGCTTTTTCTCCGACCCGGACCGAAAAACAAAGAGCCGATTCCCAAAATGTCAGATCTGAATTCATGCTCGGGGTCTGACTGTTTCTGCGCCTGAGTGGAGGTGAAGCGAGGGGCCAAACAAACAAAAGTGCTCAGGCGCAGATGTTGGGACTCTGTTTTGACTGTAAACCACACGTGTGCACGTCCTGCTGTTTTATGATTAGACCTAACAGTAAAAAAAAAGGACAAACAGCTGTTCACCTCAGCGGACTCTTCCCCCGTCAGGATGTCCTGACACCTGGGGATCTTTTATCTCAGTTGTGTGTTCTGAGGAGCTCTGGTGCTCTTCACCCACTTTCAGGGCTTTAATGGCCATCGCTTGGGTTTCGGCTCCTGCCAGACGATACTCATGGGAATAGGCGAGGAGCTGCGGCGACTGTCTGGCTCTGCCTTTGTCCCTCTGAAGTCACTGTCATCACAGCGATCCGCCGCTCGCCTGCTCCGGGATCCAAGCTTCTGTCTGCTCGGCCTCGCTCGCAGTGGCGCGCATTGACCTTTTTGAAGGGCAGGGGTGGGGGAAAAAAGGGCACCTACAGCACATTCTCACCATGCAAGAGGGCAATTCAGTGTTTTTTTTCCACATAAGAGGACAGTTTAGTGTCATTTTTGCCACCTAAGAGGGCATTTTATCATGTTTTAACCAGCCAAGAGGGCAACTTAGTGTGTTTTGCCAACCAGGTGGGCATTTCAGCACGCATTTTTGCCACCTAAGAGGGCACACTATCACGTCTTAACCAGCCAAGAGGGCACTTTAGTGTGTCTTGCAAACCAGGCGGGCACCCGTTTTTGCCACCCGAGAGGGCACTTAAGCAAAAGTTTTTGCTACCCAAGAGGGCGTTCTATCATGTTTTAACCAGCCAAGAGGGCAGTTTAGTGTGTTTTTGTCATCCAGGAGGGCATTCTATCATGTTTTAACCAGCCAAGAGGGCAGTTAAGTTTTGCCGACCTGGGGGGCACTTAAGCCCATGTTTTTGCCTCAAAAGAGGGAATCTATAAATCAATCAATCAATCAATCAATCAATTTTATTACTCAAAATACCACAAAAGTGGTGTGGAGTACGAAAATCGTATCAATTGCATACTGTACAGAATATACAGTACATATATACATACATACATACATACATACATACATACATACATACATACTTGTACATACATACAGACATACATACATACATACATGCACGTACATAACAAGCATGCTTTCACTGGACACACCGTATGCAAGGGTGCAAAACCCACCACTGGCGAAAATGGTGAGCGGTAACTAAGGGCCACCATTTTCACCGAGAGGTGAAGTTTGCACCTCTGATAAGTGCACACACATACATCCCAGTTTGGGAAATAGGCAAATGCATCATACAACCAATGAAACAAATGAAAACATTATTTGTAGAGTGGCAAAGCCTTACTCAGAAAAGCACTTGGAAAGTAAAGTTTGATCGCTTGTTTGTAGCAAAAGAGCACGGATGACTTGCAAAATACTTCGGCAGGTACTTTTTCCAATTTGTTGCAATGGCTTGGTTTCTACATCCAAAAGTTACATGGAATTCTTCCCCCCGGATTTTACATTCTCACAGAATCAATAGTTTTCCAAATTCAGATTGTCCTTGATTCGACAGTAGAAGTCACACAAGGACATACTTTGTAACTCGGAATCGCAATTTTGTAGGAAATGGTCTTTGAGCCTCTGCTCGACCGTAGACTCAATCCACTTAACACGTTTGAATTTCTGTTCCAGCCAGATGGAAGAGAGAGAGAGACCGCAATCGTCTCCTGTCTGTTTCACAAAGGTGATCCAAGGCGCAGTAGAGATGCCAGACAAGGACAGGGTTAAAAGTTATGCTTTCTGCACTTAGTTTAGTTTGTGTTTTTCAACAATTGCCCCCCCCCCCCGTGCACACCACTGCTTGCTTGGGTTTGTCACCGCTCGCCGCAGTCAAGTGCGCTGGAATCCACGTGCTGACTTCCAGTGAAAAGCCCTTGACGTTTTCCCACTGCCCGAGCCAATAAACAAACAGGGAGCCGCACTCGCTGCCGCCGCCGCCAAAGCCCTTCTCTTAAACTGGAATACGAGGTGGGAAAACATGGTGCCGCTTTTACACTTTAATGCTTTTGTGCAAATAATCCCCTGGAAGCACGAGGTGAGGACGGAGCATCAGCTCTGACCTCACGGTTCGTCGAACTCGAAGTGAGAATCTTGACATTTCCCCCAACTTTTTCCAAGAAGACTCTGTTTTGATGCGCCGTCATCTCGCCGCCACGTTTTTTTTTGAAGTGGAACTAAGCACCGGCAGATGAAGCTACAGTGGAAAAGCGGTGATGCTGCTGCAGAACCTCCGACTCCTTTCTGGTTACAATTAAGTGATTTATAATCTGGCCGCTGCTCTGCTGGGTGTCTGGGTTTCTTCTTCCTCCCCTTCGTGTCTCCTTCTCCCAGTGTGAAGTAGATGTCAGTTGCTGGACTTGTTTGTCGGATTATTTATAACGTGAGCGGTCTAAGCGGGCCCATGCCAGCGCTCTCAGGCTGGCATGGGCGGTGACAGAACATGGAAAGAGGAGACCACAGAAGAAGACGGAGGTGGAGGACACACAGAGGCTCTCTCAGCTCAGGGGAGCTCGCAGCATCACCTCTCGCACGGGTGAATCAGCCCTCCTGGAGGATTCAGCTGCGAGCTTCTGGACCGATGGAAACACTTTTGATAATTTCTGAGAAAAATAAAACCCTTTCCCAAGCTTCATTGGTGTCTTTTTCGTTTTGGAACATCTTGCTCTTTACTCTGATTTTAATAATCTTCTTTAACAGTCTCAGCAAATATAAAACTCAGCAATCAGCCGAACTCGTCTGCTAGTTTTCATGGTTTGGAAAAGGACCAAACGGGCATCGCTGCTTCGAGTGGGAGCAGACGAGGCCAAGCGGTGACTTTCCTGCAGATACGAGTCCAGGTCATTAGATGTGCACGGGACGAGCTCGGCGCTGAACGCTTTCTGGCGTCACACAAGGTCAAATCCTGGAGGAGTTTTTACAGCCCTCTGACACGCCAAGCTGACTGGATTGGGATGGCAGCGGCGAGGCTCCTCACAGAGACGCTGCTCGCCCGACGCCTCCTCTTTGTGTGTGTTTTCATTGCACCTGGTTCACCTCACGCACCCGTCGTCCACCGGCAATAAAAATTCAGTGGCGCCAAAATGAAATAACAAAATCTGCGTTGCTTTTCGTTCTGGTTACTCTGGTTACCCACTAATACCCAGTTGATACCCGATGGATGAAAGCGATTTCTCCCTCTAGCTCTGAAAGGCTCATGTGGACCCACCGTTTAATCCCTAAAGCAATGATCGGAAAAGAAGCTATTGTCTTGGCATGTCACCAATTCATCCTTTATACTGCAACACTGTTTGCTCATCACGTTGTTCTCAGATGTCCTATTTCTCCGGCAAACACATGCTAACGGTTTTATTTCCCGCTTGATGTCGTTGCCCAGCTGTGGCGCAAAACCGCAGGAAAGGGGTCACGCTGCCGTCCCGTTATCTCAAAGGCACATTAGAGGTTTCTGGCATCGCTGCGTTTTTTCCATAGGTCGCACTTGAGTTGTTTAGTCGAGCTGCGCAGCTGTGCAGTCAACACGGAAGCAGTCTTCCTTGATCACGGCCGGAGCACGGATCACTTAGAGGGTGATAAGGCCTGCTCGCTCGCTATCTGATGCAGCCTAATTGCACTGTGGGTATTATTGTGTCTGAGGTGGAACTGCTGTGTCCAATCGAATCCAAGCGATGCCGATGTAACCCGGCAGTTTTTATCCCCAAAAGTGGGCCAGTGAAGATGACACGGCGGTCAATGCATTCAAGGTTGATTTTGTGGTGCGGTTTCCTTGACATCTGTCAAACGGTCGGCCTTTATTCAGGTGAAATCTGCGAGGGAAATTTGCCTCTTCGGGATCCCCGAGCCCACCTTGGCCTGATTCTGTCACTCTTGGGATTAACGTCGAAGTTGGAAACAACTCGCACGGAAGTGAAGGATGCTGCTTCTCTGAAGTGGATGAAGTTCTCTTGAGAGCTCTAAAGTGTTGTTACATAATAGGCCTAATGTATCACAGGAGCCGGAGAAATTCACTGTATTCCTGCCCAGATTGGACAAGTATGCCTTTGATCCGGGGAGGCAGAAGAATGGAGGCTCCAGGAGCAGTCAGCACGTCGGCCCGTCGGCTCGCTGCCTGTTATTACAAAACACCGGAGACTTCCTCTGCAGAGATCTCCACTTCACTTTTTCATCACCAACTGTCAGATGTTCATCTTCCACCAGTACAGAACACGAGGGCCGCCAAACTCTTAATTAGATAACGAGATTAACGCCCTAATGTGGCACAACACCACCTTGTTGGTGCAATAATCCAACAAGCTTTTCTTCTTAATGGATTTCACCTTCGCAATTTCAAGGAATCAAGGAGCATTTATTGACCTGAAAACAAGGATCAAGACACTGTAAGACCCTCCACCTCACACCAGCAGGTGGCTGATTTTTGGTCACTTGAAAAAAAGTGTCCATGTCCAAAATGTGGCTTGAATCAACTAAATAAATTACATCTGGATATTCTATTGATTGTTTAGGATTATGAAGAGTTTTAGACATAATTAGGATCTTTTTTCTCTTCTTTCCCTCATATTAAAACAAAAGTGTTATTACTAACATTAACTTCAAAATTCGAAACCCAACTTTAGTGAATGTATAAAAGTTCTAGCACTGCAGTCTAAATCTCTGGTTCAAATATCATCATTGGATTCATTCAATGTGAAATATGGAAAACTTTCACACTTTCGTAATATTCTCTCTTGTTAATGACAAAAGCAGTGTGTCGTCCGATACGTGCAGGTCTAATCACGCTCAGGTCTCAGTAAATATCCGTTGACATTGCTTCAGTCTGCAGAGAGGATGTGGCTGCCATAGATTTATGACTCCTCCGTGTACGTGTCCCTGTTTTGAAAGCTGCTGACCTCAGACCTCGGAGCCCGATGACACTCCTCCATCATTCATCCCGGTGTCTGAGCCGACGCTGGTCTGTGCCGGCCCCGGGCGCAACACTGGGCCCCTCCTCAATTCACTTTGCCTGAAAGCAGAAAGTCTTACATAATATTTTTCCATAAGGAAACTTATTTCTGGCAAATTTGCAGATCATCAACTCACTTTTTCATCTTCTATCCACTCCCCTCTGCGTCCAAAGGCTGGACAGCTCTCCTCTGATTTTCCCCTTGAAGGTTCTGGTCCATTTGCTCCTAATTTGAGGCTTTCTAGCACCTTCTGTTCCCACTTTTTGCTGTTTATGATGGTGAAAGTCACTTCTCTCTGGAATCCCGATAACAAGAGGGAAAAAAGACCCTGGGGTAAGAGGGCCTGACTTTACTGTTTAAAGAATAAAATCACTTGTTTAACTCTCAGTCTCCAAAAACAAAGTGTCAGAATGGTACCTGGATCGAGAGACGCTTTGTCAAATACAGTTTGGGGATACAAAAATAGATTTGTGTGTTTATTATTACTATGCCAAAGCTGTAAATACCCCAAGGATGACAGGACTCACCGTCAGAAGCACTTTGGATCCATTATTATGCATCAAGATATTAAAAAAAAAAAAAAAAAAACACATTTGGTTTCATTCTATTTTACATTTTGTACAATAAACATCCAGCTCCTGTGTAGAAATGATGTTTTACAGATGCCGTCGCAGTGCAGCGCAGTCTTATTGTGGTATGAGACCAGGTTCCATTCGTTATTTAGTCCGTTTTCTAAAGGTTTACTCAAACAAATCCCATTCACCTGGTGGGTTTGCAGCAAATTCCAGCACCGCACCATTACGGAGCGATAATATTAGCCGTTACAGACGTGGACATGTGAAGGCACGGTGTGTCGGCCCGTGCACTGGTGCACTGCGCCTCACCAGCAATCCTTCTTCTCTTTGCGTTATCGCTCCCCATCTGGTAGATCCCCCCTCTTCCTGAAAACAGCCTCAGGTAAAATGGCTCCCAGTTCATGCGCCAGACAGGGATGCCTCGGATTACGCACAGCTGCTGCACGGAAGTCCAGCGAGGAGAGGGCAGGCAGAGGATGGTCATGAATCCTCCTCCGTAATGGAGATTTTTGGCTCAAAATCAAATGGGAATAAAATGCATCTTTAGGAGCGGCAATCTTCTTCCTTTTAGCCATAAGCAGCCTGTTTGCTTTAAGACATGGGCGAACTATAAAACCATGTGTTTAACTGTTACAGGCAATAAATCAAACGGGTAGGATGGATGTTTTACCGACTCTCTGAGAATGAATGAATGACAGCGCTGTCGTCCCCCTCCCCTTCATCGCATGACCTCTGAGCCCAGCAAACTCTGCACTCATTGGCCTTGTTTGGCACAGAAGCATCAGTTATTTTCAGCCTGAAAATCCCTCAGAAACGCGGTTTTCTTATGTGCATAACATGACAAATCATTATTTGGAAATTCTGAGACAAATCCTAAGGGGCAAACAATGACAACGGGGATTTCTGCACTCACATCACACGCTGGTGGATCCAGAGGGTCTTTGTAGAGACTCAACTGCAGCTACAGAGCACCCGCTCCCTCCTACACTTCTCACAGGCAACCAAACCGGTGCATTTCCCCACGCTGAGATAATTGACGGACTGTGGGTTTGCAATGCAGAGCCTGGAGAGGGAAACTGACACTCTGCTGCTAACAGCTGACAGAGTTGGGTTTGTTTGGCGGTGAAGTGGGTGGCCCGACACACACACCGCCAGAGGCGTGTGTGCTGATGCGAACAGGCAGGTAGTGGTGGGAGATAACAGCATGAGGTCACGCTGAGTCCTGCAACCTGCTGTACCCAGTTTGTTGGACTTATTATACATCGTCAGTACTCACTCTGTACTGTTATTTCTTTGTTTGGTGACACTGGCGACCGTGTAGTCGCTGGATCTGAATTGGCAACAGCTAGAAAAAGCCAGTTGTTCTAAGATAGAGACTTCAGTCACTGATATGGATACAGGCGGGATTCTGACCTACTCCCAAATCCTCACGCGATGCTGAGCTGAAAGGAATGTCTTTTTATATCTTGTCTTCACAGCGGTTGTGGTGGATTTCACTGGTGACCCAATTAAAATGTCCATAGAAATCCATCAGATCAATTCAATTCAATTCCCTTTCTTGTCATTGTAAGACGAGCAAACAACAAAAACTGGGGCAGCAACTCTTCAGTGCTTAAAAACAACATGAACAAACAGACATAAAAACACAAGACAATAGAGCAACAATAGAAACATGTGTCAACTAATCAATAAATAGGTAAACATTACTTTCTCTCTTGTTAATTGCGAACTCTTATGA
This sequence comes from Mullus surmuletus, assembly GCA_903171835.1. Classification (NCBI taxonomy): domain Eukaryota; kingdom Metazoa; phylum Chordata; class Actinopteri; order Syngnathiformes; family Mullidae; genus Mullus; species Mullus surmuletus. The sequence continues at coordinate 98,585 of CAESWR010000858.1, forward strand.
TGTTATGATGATTATGATGTTATTAGCACAGTCAAACACTGGCAACCTTAAAGTGAAAAGATGAAAAGAGGAGGGGAAAGGCTATTGTCTGAAAATGTCCTCACACGTGCACTTCCTGGGTTCCTGCAGGCAGAAGTTGTACATTGTGGCTAATAGAACCATTGTTCACCATTTGGTCTTTGCAGGAACCCATCCTCCATCGCGGCGTTCCGTGCTACGCTTTGTTGCTAACTTTTAAGGTCATAAGCACGAGGTTTCTTAATTGGCATTAGTTAATTGTTGGAAGAAATGCTGTTGTTTCAATGTCAACTACACCCACATGGTCTTGAATTGATCCTAAGTGCTCTGAAAAGATCAAGAGAAGAAACATGCTACTGTCAGACGCTAGCATCCACGGCCTTTAGCCTTCATGACGTCCTGCTTGGAATCACACCCACACACGAGCCATCTGTATTTTCTGTAAGTTCTTTTAGTCAAGAGGTTTACAAAGTGCCTTTGTCTGTGGCCATATGTGAACATGTGCTTGCTGTCACGTAAATACTGTAATTGTTCTACTGCTCTCCATGTTTGAGCTTAAAAGCATTTCCCGTCTGTTTTACACTTGGCCGTCCACTTGTTTTCCCACATGCACTTGCAGTTCCGCAGCCCGGGCCTCGTCTCCACCCGCGTGACAACGTGAGGGGATTGTTTACTTTTTCACGAACGTCCGACTAGGCCGTGCAGGAGTTGGCGCGGAGCTCGCTGCGCTGGGCCCGTTTGGTCCGGTTTCCACCCGGCGGCCCCTCGACAAAGACGGAGAGGTCGGCACGGACAAACTCTTGAGATCGTCAACGACTGTCGAGGAGAAATGAAACAAGGTCGGCTTCATGCGAAACGTGGCTCCACTTACTGTCAGAGGAATTTCCTCACTTCACATGATGAATTTAAGCGAGCCTGGTTGTCTCACTCACATGGAGCGTTGGAGGCCGCCTGACTGCTGCTACCAAAACAGCTTTCCTCACCCGGAGAGAAGCGAGATCAAAGACGCGAGGAGAAAGGAAGGGCAGACTTCCCTCCCGCTTACTGAGTAAATGCAGGAGCTCTATCTTTATGAAGGGACGATTAGATTGTGCAGGACTCTGTCATCTGAGTAAACACCGGTTCCTATGGTGACCTACATGGAATCTTCTTCTCCACCAGAGAGGATGAAGTTGTTTTTCAGATCCTTTGGAAGTGGAAAATATTTCCGCAGACATTGAACAGGATTTTAGATCCGAGGATTAAGCTTTGTGCTGATGATAAATCAATCTGTCCTTTGAGATTGGCCTCATCTATCTCCTAGTAGGAGAGGTCTTCGAAACAATGAGGAATAACAGAGGCTGGATTTGGCAAAGTTCACACACAACACTTTGTCTGGCCGGGGATGAAAAAAACCTCTGCAGGACCTTTGCTGTATTTACTGCTCGCTCAGAGGATGGCTTTGTTGGACTGTCTAGACCGGCAATGATTTCCTTGTTTTGACCGAGCTCCGTAGTCTTGAGGCAAACACAGTCTGCTTCCGTCACTCTTGTTGAATATTCGGGTCCAGTTTTTGTTTTCACAAGACCCACCAACTCATGATTCAGTCTGGTTGTTTGACTGGTTTAAGTGAAAGGGCTGCCGACCAGATATGGATTCATCACGTCGCTCCTCTTCCTGAGAATTAACATTTTACAGCTGCCAGGGCATGAGTAAACCAAAATGCACTTTCATTCCAATCCCCGCTTGTCTTAACGGCCCCGGTCAGCTCCTTCCCTCTCCAAGGTTCTTTGTTATTTGGCACATGTGAGCTCTGAAGTCCTCCAGCAGTCACCAGGTGGTGCCTCATCCATAATGACAGTCAGATCCTTCCTCCCAGCAACATGGGGCCTCAAAGTGGAAACCCTCAACCAGCTGCTTGTGAGGATACCTGCAGATACCCCAACTCGGACCCCCCGGCCCTCTCCAGAACTGTTGTTCTGTTGCCATATACTGAGCTGGACTGAGTTAGTGCTACTACCGATATAATTGTACAGTAACAAATGCTGTACGTTCAACTGGTAGCTGGTGCCAGGAGCAATGAGGAGGCCGACCAAGACGACCAGCAGAGCTCACATGGTCAAGTGGATCCTTGATCACTTCACCTCTGGTTGATTAAATCCTGGTTAAGAACCAGTGGCAAGGAACAATGTCTAGTTTTTTCTTAATAAGGTTCGTTTTTGCTGAGGCTAGGGTTGCAATGGGATCTGAACATTTTCAGATACATTTCAGGAAAGTTTCAGGAAAATTTCCATGGGAGTTTTAAATCGGGAATATTGGAAATTTTAAGGGTTTTGTTGCCGTCAACTTGTATTAATTTTTCAGGAAATTCCCGGATTGATGCTATGAATTGTACTATTAATCACATGTGCAAACAATTTCAACAACATTTGATCATCATCAATCACTACTTCACTATATTCATGACAGTTAGTCTTTTAGACTAAAATTCCCATAAACTCTCTGAAAATTCATTTCTAATGTAATTTAAAAATACTGTATTAAACTTGTTTGCATGCATGTCTGCTTTTAACAAACCAAAATGTTTAATATTCATACATTATATGGCCAGGTAAGCGCCAGGTAAGGTAATTAATATAAATTCCCCCAAATTCTCTGAAAATGTTCCAACTTTGAAAATCCCTGGAATTTGGAAACCCTAGCTGAGGTCCATCGAGGTTAATGGTAACAAAAAACCATCAAAGTGGTGTGCTTGGTTCTGCCACATCAGACTGAAGTCCTGAAGTCTTACCCTATAACCAGGTGTTTTGCAGTGACCCGGTACGTCCACGAGCCCAGGACTGGGTTCGGCTTATTATGGCCAGTCCATAGGCATGGTCCAAACTATCTCCTCACAGCTATTTTTGAAAATTAACGTTTGTGTGTGTGTGTGTGTGTGAGCTTCCAGTACATTTTCGATGTAAAAGAGCATAAACAGGAAGTACTGGTTTCCTGCCACATGGAGATGATTGGTAGAGGAAGTTATTCTTCACAGGCTGACGAGTGCCGCAACATGCTGGCAGATATTCAGTCTTTCATTGCAGAACGTCAGCGCTGAACGTCATCAATCACTGATCCACAAACACAAGGCTGAAGTCCCTTCATTTTAAGAGGCTTTTGTTGCACTGTAATAAGGCATTTCAAGTCCTCTATGGCATGAAAATGAGAGCGGACTGACAGTTATGCTTAATGGAACAATTATCCACGCTACTCTGTGTTTGTTTTTGAAAAGCTTGGCGTTTCAGCTATTTATTTAACAATTTTGATTTGTTTGAAATAAAAACAGCACACTCATCATCATTAAACACAGATAGCTTCCATCCATCCAGGGCGATGTCGATTTTTATTCAATCGGAAAACAATTTTTTTTAAGCCACTTTAATCAGTATTTGATCGCTCAAACCGCGACACGTGTTTAGCAAATCGTTTGGATTCACTCTTGCAGCTCTCAGCCAGCGGCGCGGCCTCAGCTCGTATCTCTGCAGGAAAACGGTGAACATTCTGTCCCCTTAAACCACATTGATGCCTCTGATTTGTCTGAACTATTCAGGCGGCTGGACCTGGCCTCACTCCAGTTATTCTAATATCTAATTTGCTTACACCTCCGGCGGCTGTAAAATGAGCTTCCCTAGTGTTTATTTGAACGACCTCATCTGTGGCTTCCCTGTTTTAATGACCCCGGTGCTTGTTTGGTGCGAGGGCGCCATAGATGTGGAGGCTTTTGTGCTGCAGTAGCTCGGCAGAAGCAATTACAGGATCCAGAGGAAAACATGGCATTTTCGTTTTCAATTTTCACTGTGGTCCCGGATGCCGATACAATTGTGTTTTTTAAACTGCGGTTAAGTTATATAAATGTTTGCAAGTCGAACGAATGAAGCCAAAATGCTTTTTCCACGTGTTCCGAACTTATTGCATTACATTTAAATGTCATTTGATTTGAGTCAGACAGAAATGGAAATAATTTCCTGTTTTACTATGTGTTTTCCTTCCATTTGCTGTCTCCAAGACATCTTCAGAGATTCGTCCCCGTCAAGCCAAGATTTTATACTAGGTCTGCAACTTCTGGAGTGCCGTGGATGCTGGGAAATTCCACAGTTATGCATTGTTTTCATGAGCTACTCACCCATGTGGTCAAACATTAATGATGCAGGTTAAAATAGGCAGAGACTGAATGAGATTCACCTTTTGCTCTTTATCTATATCTGAAGACATTCTATGAGTGAGTGTCAGTGTGAGAACAGAAGCTGTAAACACTGAAGTGACTTTATTCACGGTCCCTGGTGTATTTCCTGGAATGTACGGCCGGCTGAGCTCATGACGGCCACCGTCTCCCAGACAGAATGATGTCAGGGATTAGTTAATTAGTGCTCAGCCCAACTGATCCTTGTGAAGTTTTCCAAGCTCAGAGCATCTGCAGTGCAGAGAGAAGGGTTTAAAGTTGCTGACATTTCGTTGTCCTGAAATCGACTCACAAAATTGTGAGCAAGTAATCAAATAATGTCATAATCATGATAACATTCTTTGTTTATATATAAGTATGGGAACAATATTAAGCCATTATATCTGAAGGAAATCAGACATATTCTCATAATTTCTGCTCATAATTCGGTTGTCTCATGGATACATGTGTTTTTCAAAGGGATTCTGGATCACGATCACACTAGGAAACTAGAAAAACAAAACATAAACCAGACTTCTGCTTTATTAAATCATCAACTGCACAAAAATGACTGAAATTAACAACCTTCAGCAAAATTATATAAAGAAAAATAAATGTCTGGTAGAGCTCTTTCTTGAAGGTTTATCAATGCATGAAAGAGGTTCTTTGCAGTTTCATATTTGAGACCTTCTAGTCTTATGAGTCTTCTGCAATTGTATAGCTCCTCCAGGATTTCCACTGAGTGTTGTATTGGTTCCCAACGTTTTTTGGCCGTTCCCCTAAAATAAAGCTGTCAGCTCGCGGCCCCTCCTCACAGCTTCACATCTTCTAGTTGTGAAATATATCACTTATAGGGAGCCGAGCAGGTAAATGCGCCCAGAGGAAAAACACAACAAAACACATGAAATAAGAATGTTGAGAGCCGGCCTGTTCAGCAAGGGACCAATATCACAGTTCGTTTATGGTTTCTTTTACAAATGTTCCTACATACCACGGCTTCTTTGAGACGTAATATGGTTCTGAGCTGCCAAATGTACAGTATGTATTTATGGGTTAAAGCAGCGCAGCACGACAACTCCAGCTGGCTGAAGGAGACGAAAATGAAACCCTTAAATCAAACAACCTCCATCACAACCTACACAACCTCCATCCTGTTGCATGGACCGGCCCAACCAGCAGCTAGCTAAAAGCGCACATGCTAACATGGACTCCAGTGGCTGAGATCATCAGCTTGTTTTGGTCACCAACACTCAGATCGTTTGTTCTCACAAGATGATGATGAAAAGGATCTACTAAGAGAGTTTTTATTAAACCGACACAGCCAGGTGGAAAACACATAAAGCCTTTTGTACTTTTGTACGTTCGCCCTGGCAACCCAAACATCCCGTTTGTTTGATCAGGATATTTGTTGCTCCAAACAGGCAGGAAATCGGCTTGCTGTCAGCTGTTGGTGTTTCCAGTGTAGGCGGCCATCTTGGCGCAGCTCTTCGCCCCTTCCTGAAGCTGATGTGCTTCCAGAAGTGATTGTGTGCATCCAGCTGTGCTTTATCAATGACAGTAATCATAGCTGAAGTGCACCTTTTGACCTCCCAGCAGGTGCAGGTATGAGCTCCATTGAAGCATTGTGCTGATAGCAAAGCTAGAACAGCAAAACGACAAAGATTCAGACAAAAAAAGTCCAATACATTGGTACAGAGTTGTTGTAAATTGCCCAAATGTACATGAAATGAAGAGTCTTTGAAAAAAAAAAAAGTTGGCATGGAGAAAGGTCAGATTCCAGGCCCGCTGACCCGTGCGTACCAGCTGCCAGCTGCTAATCAGCCCGGACCCGCCGGCCTCGGCTGCCAGCACATCAGCGGCGATGGGACGCGAGCTTTCCACCACGTTCTCCCTAAACGCTTTCAGATGATGAAGCCCCTGACGTAGACGAGCTCCAGCGTTCATGAGAGTTTTCCATCTGCGTGATCGCACCAGTGTCATGAGTTTGATTTCTTTTATTTTCCTGCTTTTTGTTGTTTCTGTTACCCTGAACCACCCACGGCGCCTTTGCTGTGGTTTTCCATCGACCCCATGTCGGTGGACGCGTGAAATTCGATGGGGACTTGATGTTTCTTTGTTCTTCCACAGATAAATCACGTCTTGGAGTTGTTTTCCGTTGTTCTTATGTCTTGAGAAACAACATCCATTGTCTCCCCCAGCTTTTTCCATAATAGTCAATCAAATAATAAATAAGTGATGGACGAGAGGGGAAGGAAGCGTTAGTGTGTGTTGTGACTCAGCAAGATGCGCCAACAATGTCTGCAAACTCTTTGTTTGGTATGATAATTTAGCATGTCGGATCCCAGCCAGCATGATGACGATAATAATAATAATGATAACAACAATGCTAATAATAATGATGATGAAGATGGAGATTTTAACTTCCAGACAGTTTGTTCCAAAACAACATGTGGAGTGTGGAGGGAAGACAGGCGCTGCCAGAGGGGAACAATGGTCCCGTTGTGTCTCCGGTGGAGCCTGATAGCTCCGGCCGGCTCCTTGGGTCACCTCCTCCGTTTGTTGGCATTCCTGGCATTCTGCAAGTGTGCGGTTGATGATCAGGATTACACAAGAGCTTGGATGATGACGTTGTTCTGTAATTAACACTGAATCAAATGTGTTGGTGCGCCGAGGATCACTGGCTGATCCCCCAGAGAATCAACACCCAGCTTGGCCTCTATTCGGGCCTTTTTATCCGGTTGTTTTTGTTCATTATAGACCACAAATCCAGGGCATTAGCTTTTGTCCCTCTGTCATCATTAGTGCACCAGTTCTGCTTTTATTACCCCCTTTCGTTTAGGTTTATAAGAACCAAACCCATTTTTATGAATCTTGGACGGTTGTCTCATGGATGGAGGAACCAGTTAAAGACCCAAGTACTGGAAGCTTCCAGTTTAAAAGCCCATTCAGACCTTATAGTCTCTCAGCTCTGTTCTGAATGGGCTCCTTCTGTATCTGCTGTGGAACGTTCTGGTCCTTTTGACACAATGACAGCATCTAAATCTGACCTTGAATTTTGAACTTCTCTAATTACATGTCTTTTTAGACCACTTTGTAATTCATTTATATGAAAACTGTTTTAACAAGGACAGGTGTTCATGAAACATTCAGAGTGATGCTTCACCATTTATATGTGTGATTAGTAATTGTATCTCACCATGTTTGAAGGCTGTTACCCGCTGTTTGTGAGCAGAAGAAATGCTTCCCCGCCTCAGACTGGGCAGTCCTTCGCCTGCATCGCACAATCAGCAGCGCAGCATCTTTCTCGGTCAGCTGTGACACAATTGATGTCTTCCTGTCAGCGAGCGGCCGGCCGGCCCGCCTCTCTGCTCTGACTCTGCATGTTTGGAAATCCCTGCTGTCCATAAAAGGGCCGAGGTGGCCGGCAGCCGCTGGCCGCGTTCCCACGGAAGCGCATCAGCTGAGACACCGTTTACCCGGATGACTGTGACGAAGCCTTTGTTGTCGCTGAGAGGACGACTGTGCGGCGGTTTGGTCAACACACAGTCGCTCTGTGTTTGGAGGAGAAGCAGCGGATGTGAGGAGAGATTCCCTGGAGGAGATAAAGAAATCATCCTGGTTTTAGCAACAGCTTGTTTGCCATTCATCATATCTGAAGCATCAATAACATTTTGTAACCATTCATTAATTTGACTTTCAGACACGTGTTTACGATCAGCTCTTATCTTTTTTATTCATAGCTACACTTAACCACTGTCTTGTAGGCTACCTGGTTGGACCCACTGAATTTCATTCCTATATGAAAACATCAGAACGCTATCCACGTCTTAGGCTTTAAGACTAAGACTAAGTCTGTGGCTGACAAAAAAAAGCATGTTTGCTGGACCGACTTCAGGACGTCAGCAAGCTAACAGTCTGTTCCAGTTATGCTAAAAACAAACCAATTATTTGCAGCATTAAATATGTAAGGTCACAGGGTTAAAAGTTGTAAAAGCTCCGAGGTCCATTGACCATTGATTACCGAAAACCAGGACACTCGGCCCGGCAATGAGATACTCAAATGATACTGGAAGTTTACTCAAAGGTGCCCTATAATGTCAATACATTTAATGTATGCCTCCTCTGTATGGATAGAACATTGTTGTATTACATATATATCTATAACCAAAGACACAAATTCAGATAAAAATAACTTTAAAATCTCTGGAATGAACTAATGATAGAAAATCTGTAAGAAAGTAATAGCTCTTATCAAGTCTTTTCTGACCCGAATATTTGATCATGTATACATCAATCAGGATATCCCCAACAAAAGGAACATGAATTTGTGTTCTGAGCATGTTGGATGCATGGAAGAAAGCAGTCTTCATTGTGGTGAAAGACACAAACATCCTGGCATTTGGAGACGCTAGAAAGTAGCGTGATAGACAGATCCACAAAAAGGGGAGCGGGGTTTGTAGCAGACGTAGAGGAATAACCCTGTTTGCTCACGCATGTAACATGTAAACAGGTTATTCCCATTGTTTCAGTAACTGGGATATGTACCTTAACCCAGATATTGATTGCATATAAACATAGTCAATGACAACCAGGACATCCTAAATCTTCATCCTAAACTAACCCCCCCCACCTAAAAAAAAAAAACCCAGGACTACCAGGACAGGATGTGAAAACAACCCTATGGTTCTGTCGTGTTAGCCGAGCCTCAGCCAGCCTTCCACCCTCGGCTCAGATCTCCACGTGCACGGTTGTGGAGAACACTCAGGCAGAGACCAAATATGTTGCACGTGACTTCTGCTAAGTCAACACCAGCGCTTCCTCTAGCAGCAGCGTTGCCTTTTTGCAGGTGAACGTGGAGCTGCAGCTCAGCCCTCTCAGCGACCCCCTGCCCATTCAAAGCCTTCCCACCTCCGGCTCCCGCTCCCGGCTGACTCCCCCCGCAATCATTCGCTACATTAACTGTTCAGAGCCAATTTATGCGCTACACAAACCCTGACACACACACCGCCCGAGCTCCGCAGGCCCAACTGGATGCAAACATAATACGGTACGTACGGCACCGTCGCTTCAAGCCCAGCTGGAATCAAAGCGACGCTGCCAGTAAAGTAAACCGTCCTCTCCGTGGAGTTTATTAGTTAACGTGTTTATCCTCATCAATCATCGGAGGGCTTCTTCTTCTCTGGTCAGCTGTAAAGTTCACCGTATACGGGAGCTTTCTCAGGTCAGTGGGTTTCTGTTGACGAGGCTGCCAAAGCACAACCAAGAGAAAGTTTAACCAAAGGGAGGAAACGCACGAGAGCTGGTAAACCCCCACCCCACCCCC
>CAESWR010000858.1:113250-124108 GCA_903171835.1 Mullus surmuletus
GGGTGGGGGGGTGGGGGGTGTTTGCTTAAAACAGTGGCAACAGGTTAACAAAATACCTTCCTGGAGCTGCAAATAGAGATGGCTGTGCCTCTGAGCAGCGGCCCGGCAGAATCCCGCGAGGGCCAGTTTGACGTCCAAACATCAGGTGAGCCGGTGGGACAGAGGTGACAGTGTGTGAGGGGGGGGGGGGCACAGATATCACCGCTGCCGCACACTACATCTTATTGAATGACTAGAGGGGCGCTCTGTGGGTCGCACCCCCCACACACACACGCACCCCCCCCACACACACACACAGATCATGCAATACTTCCCCATCAGAATCCGCAGATCCTCCCCCAAATGTAATAGGTGATGGGCTCGCCGATGCTCCGCCCCCTCCACCAGGTTCCACTGGAATCAGCCGGGCAGTGATTGCATAACGAGCTCATCCGCTTTTTTAATTTCGTGGAGATGAAATCCCACTTCTCCCCCCCAAAAACTCCAGCCTGAGGCGGTGTGTGTGTGTGTGTGTGTGGAGGGGGGTAATCCACACCAGGTTCAACTCCAGAACGACCCGTCTTCATCCAGCAAAGACAGTCGATGGCGCATTTCATTCCATTTTTCCAAAGAAAAAACATTAACTAAGCAGTTTTGGTTCAACAAGCTCCTCCAAGCACGGTTTGGGGTTTGCTCTGACTGCTTTGTTGCACCTGTAACGGCCCCCCAACAGTGATGTTGTTGTGTCCCGAGTTCCACCTGGTCACCACAGAGCAGCCAAAAACAAAGGTCTTAAAGCGACAGGAGCTAAAACGGCACCATTCTGAGGGACCGGAGGAACTACGATCCAAAGAGGAGGCTGGAAATGAGCATCAGCGCTTGAATGAGTCCTTCTGAAAAGGTCGAAAGGTGTTCAGCCCGTAGGCTCCGCCCCCCCACACTGAGCTGCCAGCTCAGCACCAAAGTTTTATGGCAACAAGAACAAACACAGAACATCTGACTTTAGCTCCTCCTGTCGGGTTTCTTGGACCCGCTGATCCCTGGGTTTGCTCCTCTCCTCATATTACCTTTCACACTGTCACTCGTCTGGAAAAAGAGGAGAGGAACAGACGGGGGCTGGATGTCAGAAGGAGAGCGTGTGTGTGTGTGTGTGTGTGTGTGTGTCCAGTCTCGGCCAAAGACTCGTGTTTGATTTCATGCTGAGTGTCTCTGCAGCTAATAAATCAATCACACGCTGTCACTCGTCTTATGAAACATCAGCGCGTCTCAAACCCAACAGAACCTCGCTGTGTTCAAGTTTCTTTGGCAGCGGCGCCGGCACCACATCCAGCCACCATTCTGGTTCGCTCCGCCAGCAGCTGACAGCCGCCGTCCGTCCGTCCGTCCGAGCTCGCGTCAGGCCTGAAAACCCCCCCTGTCAGCTCTGCCTCCATCCAGAACCGGATCAGAACCCCTCTGTACCTGTGGGAGGTCGTGCTGGACGTTTTTCATTTCCATATGGATATGTGAGGTTTGACCCGCTTCCTGCACACAGGCTCCCTTTCACGGCTTTGCACTGCAGTAAACAAACAATCGCGCCACCTGGCAGCTGCAGCCGCGCCCTCCTGCGTTTCTATTGGCTGAGATATTGATGAATAATCTCTGATGACTTCCTGACTCCAAACCCGCCCCTGCGGATCAGAGATGCCGTTCGTGTTCACAGATGCCGAATTTGCTGCTCGTGATGTGTTTGTGATTAGAAACAATTAAACTCTACATGTGAGTCGCCGAATTTAAAGGGCTATATGTTTTCTCTCCTGACAGAACGGGTGTCAAACGTCAGTGTGAATCTCCCCACCGCATAAATCACAACATATATCACAGGCAGCGTAACGAGCCGCTCACAGCTGCTGGTGATGCAAGCGGCTCGACGTTTGCTCCCAGTTTGTTTGGTAAAGTCATCGTTCCTTCTTTACTTCACTGTACTGGGCTGCCTTGAGGGGCTTCACAAACAAATTGCCCAGTTAGAACTAATGAGTTTCGCCAAGGGTGGTTGTAGCTTTTATGGCTCCCTGGGCAACTCCAACCGCCCACCCCATCCCAAGCGAGAGTACACACTCTTACTTGTTATCTTACTTGCTTTACTTTATTACATCTCGATTTTTGGATCGACCGCTTTGGTCAGCACCCCCAGCTGCAGGTGTCCTCTTTTTGGACAACTGAAATCTGGTCACCTTATTTAATGGAAACTGTGAAGGGGGCAAACTGAAGCTAACGAGTTGCTGAGGAGGTGCGGTGAGGGTTTTTTGTCTCTTTTCAACATGTTCTGTCCAGAGTTAAAATTCATTATTAGAACGCCAAAGGTGGTGTAACCCCGCAGAGGTCTGGCTTTTAATTTGAGATGAAAATCCCTCGTCCAAAGAGGGATGATGGGCTGTTATGTCATCCACTGGGTGCAGTGCGGGACGGCAGGCTTCATCTAGGCTGAGCAAAGAATTTTTAATCAATTTTTTTTTCTCTCTCTCAAGGGCAGCCAGAAAAGACAAGCTATTAAATATCACGTGGGCGGAACCTTTCAGAAATCATCCTTGACGTTCTTGTCATCTGAGTTTAACTTCTGCCGCTGAGGCTCGTCCATCCAGCCGCCCGGCGTGACAATTCTCTCGAGTCGTAAAGCTGAGAGTGTTTTCCTATTTGTGAGTCTAAACTGGTTCTGGACCATTAACACTGGAGTTCTTCCATCGCAGCCGGAGGTGGATCGTCAAAGATGGTTTGACTCAAGCTGCTGGAGAACAGAAGAGCGTCGAACTCCAGAGGTTCTGCCTGGAAAGCTCATCCTGGAAGCCTGGAATATCCCGACCTGCTAAAGCACTTGTTGCTTTTGATCAACAGGCCCATTAAGCCGCCGGGAAGCCGCCGCTCTGCCTCGTGAAACCTCTAATAAGCCGTGAAGTTTTCTAAAAGAGCAGGAATTTGTGACAAGTTAATCACCAATAATCTATGAAATTCACGTTTTCTGCCTTTTTTTGGTCGCCGCAACTTGTTTTCTATTAATTCACAAAGAGCCGAGAATTTACAGCCGAGACAATTCACAGAGAACAACTGAGAATGAGTCATGCGAGCGGAGCCAAGCCAGAGGCGATAAATCTAAATCATACTTGCGTTTTTGAAGCTGCGCTGATGAAGATGAATAAATCTCTGGAGGGCGATTGTGAGGAGGAGGAGAAGTGGAAGCGTCTCCTCCGATGATCAACGACCTGGCAGGCGGGCAGAGACTTAAGCTGGCCAGCCAGCGTCTTTTATTTCTCTTCAGTCTGCAGCAGCACAGGCGGGATGTCGTAGCATCACACACTCGAACCTCCAGACGGCCGCAGTGAGTGTTTGGATCGTCGTGGCAACGTGGCTTTGATGCCATGTCTTCTGGAGGCTGCAGGCTGTCGTTGCGTTGAGGGATTAAAGGAACCTGATGAAGGTGTGCTCCTCCTCACACCAACAGGGAGATTTGTGCAGAGGTTTGCAACCTTGTTTGGTGAAACCAGCCTTGCATAAAAACTCGCTGGCCCAAAATAAACACACTGAGCGCCATCAACCAAACCTCCTCCTTCATTGTGTTAACATTGTACACAGACAAAGGGGACTGTGTACCTGGAGCTTTTCTGAAACTGCCAATCAACACCAAATGGACGGTTGAATAGACTTATAACATTGTAATGACTGAATGCAGCATTTTCGTTTCATTTAATTGTGACATAGAAAAAAAAAAATGTTATTTGAATTATAGGGCTGGGTATCGGTCCTCGATACCTTTCAAGTATTGACCAAAACAACCAAGTACCAAGAAACTGCACCTATCAAACGATACCTGCGGTATTTTTATATTTATATATTATATATTTATCGGTTGTTTTTGTACGGTACCCAGATCTAGAAAAAAAAAGACAGTTGGTTTTACTCTCATCCAATCACTGCATAATAATAATAATAATGTAATAATCATTTAAGCACTTTCAAAATGCATTTGTGTAAAAAGCTTTTGAATGGGGAGGAGTGGTGACATTTGCACAACTGATTGTTTTCTATTCGCATGATTAAAAAGTATCAAATAAAGTACTCAATTGGTATCGTTTTAAGGGTACTGGTATCGAATAATTGGAAACGATACCCAGCCCTAATGAACGATGCGATTGGAGCATGATGGTCAGTCGTAAATGGTGCACAGTGATTGGTTGTTGGCGTCTGGCTTCCACACTCGTCTGCAGCCCATAAACCCTCGCTCGGCTCCGTCTCAGACGGCCAGCAGCAGCCCAGCCGCTAACGAAGCCAGAAATTCAGCGGTTTGCTCATTAAGCCGTCGTCCCTCAGCAATCAGCACCTGGGCAGCACGCTGCAGTAAGGAAGGTGGAGCAGCCCCACGGTGGCAGGATGTCGACCCCCGGCCCGCCCTCCGGCCCCCCAATGTGGGATAATGTGCCTCCTCTGCAGGTGCGTCGTCCTCATAAAGCGGCGTCTGTGCATGTCACATTCGCCCTCTGCCCGCCTCATCTTGAAGGCATCCTGCGGGGGGGTGGGGGGCTGTGTTGGGGGAAGGGGGGGTTGGGGGGTCACCGTCTTCTTGGTTCACCAAACTTATGAAGGAGCTTTCATGAGTGAAAGTGAGGGAGTTGGGGCGGCGGTTCCTCCTCGAGCACACAGGCCCATGTGTTTGCAGAGGGAACGCTCGCGGTCGGCCCCTCCTTACCCTGCCCCCGTGTGCCCCCCACCCCCCAAATACATCCCACTAACTACCTGCCGCCTTGCTACTTTTTTAGCCGGTGGCCTCTCACTCTGCCTGCTTCCCAATCTGCCGTCGCCCTCGCCTGGAATGTTTTCACAAAGAGGGGAAAATAAACCACCAAAGACACCGCCGCTCGCCATTGAATCGGCGAGTATCCGTGGATGAAGACCGTGGCGGTGGGCGGTGGGGGGGCTGCGGCGGTGGTGCACATGCGATTGTAAACTCAACCCGCTTTGGAAATGTTTACCTGGACATCTGTGTCATACTTTCCTTGGGTGTTGCTCCGCCCGTAGAATGGTGCCTTTGTGCGTTTGGCAGGCTCAACTTTGGTCAAACACTTCCTCACACACATGGTTCAACCTTAGCTTTGGGTGTGTGGGGGGGGGGGGGTCATGTGACTGTCATACGGTATTGAGGAAACGTGTAATCATGCTAATCCTTGGAGGTTTTCAAGTGCTCAATTAGGAGGAAGATCGTTTACCTGCTCTGCTACCCGCTTGCTTTGGCGCCCCGCCCACTTCTTCTACAGCATCGCCATTCTCACGTTACATAAGAAAACGGCAGATGAAGGAGTCAAAGTTTGGCCAGAGATGGAAAAAAAAAAAGGAAAAGGGCTCCATCTTTGCCAGGACAATTTCTAAAGTGAGTGCGAGTCACAAAAGGTTTCTGTCTGGGTTTCTGTCACAAACCTCTGACTGCTCTGTGGCTCCGCCCCCTGATCTGCCTCCAGACCAATATGCTACACAATCATGCATCATTTATCATGATCTGTATCAATCAGTACAATGGAAACACACAACGTGTTCATCTGAAACCTTCAGCACACAGATCTGAATCGCAGCGCTCCATCAGAACATTTCAACACTGCTGATTTTCCAGCTTATGTGAAAAGAGAAATAATTGTGTCTGCGTTGCTTTTCAGGCTGTCCGATGTTGTGAACGATTAAACAGACACTTAAAATCTGTCAGAGGCAAAGTTTGAGTTCAAATGGAAGTCCACGTCACCATCACCATGAGACACTTTGTTCCTCTCGGCCCAATCGCTCCAAACTGCCACTGTGGGGTTTTGCCTTTTATGGCGGAAATTAATTGATATAAGAAAATAATCATCAGCTGATGTGGAAAGAGATCAATCTGAGCTGTTGAGCGCCGCCGGGAACATTCTGTGATAATGACAATTTTTTTCTCTGTCTTGCACAAATTAAATTTGTGCTTAACCCATAAAATGAAAATAAATTGAAAATCTGAGTTTATAAAACAGGAGGATTGTGATTGGCTGCATGCAAACACATGGCTCAGGCGTCAAGGAGTTACATAGCAGCAGGCAGCAGCAGGTGGGATTTCATCGCCCGATAAAGCCCCGCCCGGGGCTGACAGCCCCCGTGGATGCCATGTCTTCGGGGGGCCCCTGGGGGCACCGAGGGTCCCCCGGGCCAGATCGCCATGCCGCCGCAGCACAGAGCCGGGGCCCATCTGATAAGATGTCCCAGGACATTCCTGAGCGTCGGGGCCCCGCCCCCAGGACCCATGACGGGGATTCTTCAGGAGCGGCGGGGAAGCGGCTTCCTCTGGAATGCTGGGATTTGATGAATCCATCGGAGGATCAGGATAAACCTGCGGAGTCCAGTCTGGTCGGACGAGGCCTGGGAAGTCGGCTAATATTACGAGAGATTAACGGTTGTGTGTTGTCAGCAGAAACACACTCGCTCACAGACACACACTCACGGGGCTCGCTGGGTTCGTCCAGCCGCTTCCCTTCCAGCTACCAGAGAGAACTTTACTCAAAATATGAATCGGAGACGTCTGGCAGCGAGCGAGGATGATCAGCAATGGATTACATAACTCAGTCCATCATGACATCCCGCTCCTGCGTGCGTTGCTTACATTTCCGGTACATCATCTGTTAGTCAAACAATGTTCCGCTGTCCTTCAGAGCTCTCCTGGTTTTTTCTTCCAGCAGTTGTTGGTTCTGGCCTTTAACCCTCCTGTCCCCCCTCCTGTACCCCCTCCTCCCCATCGAGGTTGGGCCAGTGTTGATGTCACGCCGGTGGGTTCGATTACTGGATGTGCAGCAGGTGTACAATGGTCACCTGCAGCTTCCTCCACCAAGTCTGCACCTGCACTCACCATCCACCTCCATGACATAAATACCTCAACCTTGACAAGTCATTTCACAGTTGCACAACATCTAGAAGTCATTCTGCTTGTTTGTTTGGTTTTTTTTTTTTAATCCACTCGGCTGCTCTGGACCTTCACACAACCTCCTTTTCTCCCTACTGACGTTCCGCATCGTAGCGGTCGCGATCTCTCCGTCACCGCCCTCCCAGTCCCCACTGACGCGCCGCCGCTGTGCACCATTTCTCGCGTCCACTCGCATATGTTGGAGTTCATCTGAAAACTTTGGTACTTGGATTTTTGCTGCAAAACTACATCAATGCTCACACTCACACTGAGAAGCTCCTGTGTGTTGCACGCATCGATGAACTGCAAACAAAACATAAAAGTGCATCCAAGATCTGTGGATTGCTTCATCTTGCAACGATTATGCAAGTTCACATCACCCGGACTGAACCCGAGCAGGAGGAGATGCTGCGTGGGCTCAATTGGATCTCCAGAAACTTTGTAATACATTACAATAACACCTTTCTGTGAGTGTTATTGTAATTGTTGTAATTTAAGTCCACTGAAATAAAGTTTGGCGTTCTTGTGCAGCGCCGATTCACAGAGAGCATTTCATTCCATCGTCACATTCATGCAAACATGTCAGTGAACGAAAGTGCTGGGAGGCGGCGAGAAGGCCAACGACAACACGGCCGAACACCAATCACTGAGATCATTCAGACAAGATTTATGTAATTTATAAGAACAGCAAACCTGCTTCGTCCAGACAGGCTGCTTCGTCTAACTTCACCTCAGCGTTAACAGCAGCAGACTCTGGAGGTTTAAAACAGCAAAATATTCAAACCTTAAATTACAATTATGTAATCAGGAATGAGGAGGAAGGTTTCTAATTTCACACTTTGAACAGGACAAAGCAGTGTGGTGGCTGATCGGGACGCTCACAGGGACCGTCACACTGCTTCGTCCTGTTCGTAAAATATTATGCTAGCCACATTCCGCGCGGCATTAGCGCTCCGGTTGCCGTGGCACACTGGCGCTCACTCTTCCTGCGTCTGGATCAGCGGGTTCACGCCGCGTCTCGCCGCCTCCCATGAGTCCGAGCGCTCAGGGCTCCGCATAAGAGTATCTTTGTGATAGCCGGACGCAGTGAACAGGCGGACACTGTGCTGCAGCCCTGGGCCCGTCTGCCCGCCACCCAGCCCCTATCTGCCCCCACCTCCCTAATTTTTGTCTTCTCTCCATCCTCAGTCTCGTTTCTTTGGCTCTCCATCTGCACCTCTTTGAGATGGCCTCACATCATCATGGTGCGTCCCTCAGCAGAGACGACAGGCATCAGATTTGGTGTTTTTTTCCCCCCCTGTTGCATTTACTGGAAAATCCCATAATTCACCACATGTAGGTGGGGGGTTCGGGGGTGTAAACGACACTGACGTCCACCTCCAGTCATCCACAGACCCTTGGACGACGCCAGGAGGCCTCCATTGTCCAGCACATGCTGCTGCGGTTCCGGCTGCACGTCCACACGGATCACGCTCAGGCTCACCCTCTAATCCTGTGGTCGGCCCCCCGGCTGAGTCTCTGGGTTCCAAACGTCGACTCTGTGGCCGCGGCCCTCAGTTACCCCGAACAGAACTGGAAATGAGCTTCACCTTCAGAAATGTCAGACTTTTACTCTGATCTCTGTGAGAGTTAAGGAGCACGGGGAAACGTCTGGACTGGAGGAACAGCTAAACAGCGGTTGCTGTCCTGACTCATTTAGTCCATAAATCTTCAAGTTTGTACAGTAAGGATATTACAAACCTGTCTTTTTCTTCAGTAAACATCAACAGATGGGTTCCTCTCCACTCCGTGCTTCACCCGTCTGGCGAGTTCTGTGAGATCATACCCACAATGCTGCTGGAAAACAAATAAATACAACTGAAAAACAACTTCCTCTCTCCCCACAATCACTAGTGATGCAGTACGGTGTGGTGTTAGAGGCTCCGAATTCATTTACTGACTGATTTCACCTGTTTATGAGCTGCCTGTTTTCACGTCTTTTCCGAGTGCTGACCTAAATTTCAATGACGAATAGAATTCCCGATGTCCTCACGGCGGATATTTTCTAGAGAAGTTCATGCGATCTGAAAGCCAAACACCACACAGCCTCAAAACGTTGAAGCAACTGAACAGAACAAAAACCTAAATGCATCACAAAGCCCCCGAGGAGACTCAAAGTAAAGTGAGTCATGCTAAATCTTACACACAGATTTTCGCATACAGATGTTCTTTATTTCTTCAGAAATTCTGCCGTCGTGTATGCTTTATGTTTGCAGGAACACCCGTCCAACAAAATGCCCAACAGACGTGAATCTGGGTGCCGGCGTCTGGTGGAATCGTACCACCTTGCAGCAAATCAATCAGATGAAGGCAAAGTTTTATTGTACCACAAAGCAGACTTCTTTGTGAGCAACATTAGGAACTTTCAGCTGTCATATCACATTTCTGGGCTCCAGCTGGTTGAGATCCTTTGATTCCACACAGAGGACTTTGTCTGAATCTGTCTGAGGTGGTTTATATATTCTCTGCCCACCAATAAAACGCCTGCAGACACTAACGTCTCACTTTGTGGGGAAAGATTAGCGTTCTTGTATAAGACAACATTATATTCAGTGGGAGGTTATTAAGTCAGAGGAGCCGGTATTGTTTTGGGGGTTTTTTGGAACACAGATGCTTGTGATATTCCTCGTCAGCTAACCTGAAACAGCCTGGCTCCGGCTCTGTGTGGCCAAACCCACCCTGTTCTATGAGATGTGAAATTAATTTTGGTGATGTCTCACCACAAATTAACTTCACCCTGGTATTTGTGCCATGGCTGCAAGCAATTTGTCTGTTTGTCTGAACGCTCACATGTACAGCAAAATATTAACAAATGCAGCTTATATGTCTTATGAATGGATGCAGAACTAAACCAGATCTTAATTCCCTCTGGTTTCTGTTTGAGAAGTAAATGAAGAAGGTGGCTGACCTTTAGCTTGTTAAGTTCACCGTTTGTGTTGCTATTCAAGTTTGTTGCAGCTTTAGCATGCTAGTTAAGGACTAGCTGAACGTAATAACTAGACCAGCCTTAATAGTTGCTGGGGTCACACAGATTGAGCCTTTTGCTTCCAAAAATAATATGCATTCAAAAGAGTAATCCATTTGCATCAAGAATTGTTGGCTGCAGAATCATCCGACCCCACAATGACCCAGTACCATTTTCCCTCCCATCATATCACTGCCCACACTTTTCCATCAGCTGAGGGAGGAAGAAGGCGGAAGTAGACCGCTGCAACGTGTATTCTCTCGCGTATCAGTGGTCTCCTTCTGAGCATGTACAGTAAACGCCATGAAACAGCTGATGATGATGCGTGCAGTGATACAAAGGGAAACTATTGCCAGGTGATTGCGAGGGTGGACTTTTTTTCAGCCAAGAATTCACTAATTGTTTTTTGGAGCAAACCGCTTTATACTAGACGGAACTAGTTTGTGCAACATTGAAACCGGGCCGGAACTCCGCTCAAGGGAGGCAGTGGGGGAAAAGTCACTGCTGATTAACGACACTGATGGTGAGGCTCGCCGAAAAATCCAAACTATCACTTTAACATGACAAGTTAAATAGACAATAACGTAGCCACGCCCATTAGTGTAGCAACCCAACTGAAAGGGCTTCTACTTTAGGGGCTTCCTTACATGTAACAGTTTGAGTGTGTTACATTTCAAGTAACAGTTTTTGCATTAACATTAGAGGTGTGTAACCCTCAGCAATGAGCAAGCTAGCAACAATTTATCACAACTTTCCCTTCCTCCCACAATGTAATCATAACAAAAACCTGAAAAACACCAAACAAGGCCCACGAAATCCTGGAGGGACTGGCTAATGGACGCGCTAATATTTGCAGCCAGCTCTAGAGTAGAAAAACACACTTCAACTGTATGTTTTCCTACTTTGCGCAGTACATTGGCTTTGTGACAACCACTGCACAG
>CAESWR010000858.1:189132-199509 GCA_903171835.1 Mullus surmuletus
GGGGGGGGGGGTGTTAAGTCGGAACTTTAAACACCCGTGAGTGACAGAATAGCTAGGGCGGCTGACTCCCTAAGCCCCGCCCACCCTACCGTCATCATGTCGTCACACTTCATGTCGGGCTCGTCCTCGTCCTCGCTCTTGTTGTAGAACTTCCTGAAGAAGTTGAAGGCCACCACGGTGTAGAGATAGACCACCACCGCCAGCAGACCCACCGTCAGCACCAGCTGCAGACATGAAGGCGAACTTTACGCTCCTTTTCAAGTTTTAATCAGTAAGTCGCCGAACACGGCTGGATGTGGTGAAGGTTCTTTGCTGTTTCACTTCCTGCTTTGCCACCTTTCATCCATAACTGAGCCTTTGGAACACTGTTACTCAGCTTCTCTCAGACTGAAATGGGTCGGTGGTTGTGATGAAAAAATAATAGTAAGATTTCTGTTGAAATCACAATTTGACCATCGTCTACCTGTCAATCATGTGTTGGCCACACCCCTCAAAGCCCATATAGTATAATATAAGTCATTTTGAATCTGATTGTACGTTTCACTTAAAAATATCTTATTTAATTTGATCTACATTGCTGACCTTATTTTAACTTATACTGAGAGAAACCAAAGGATGCATATGCGATGTGAAACAATCTAATTTATCCTTATTATTTATCTTTTTGCTGACATTATTTCAATTAGTAATTTCAATTTCATAGGTTTTGTATTGAAAAAATCATCCTTTTTCACCAGCTCACCATTCGATGAACCCTCCAGTGATAAAATAAATGAGTGAGCAGCACCGCGGATCCCGTGTTTTAATGTGCGCACGACAAGATGTTCCCTGTTCCAACGCAACAACAACTGGTGTCGTTTTTGCATTTCCATGAAAACAAGTGTGAATCCTGCTGCTGTGGATTATCATTACAGTATTATTATCATTACCATCATTATCACCATTATTATCATTATCATTATTATCATAACTTTCCTTTC
Organism: Mullus surmuletus; assembly: GCA_903171835.1. Taxonomy (NCBI): domain Eukaryota; kingdom Metazoa; phylum Chordata; class Actinopteri; order Syngnathiformes; family Mullidae; genus Mullus; species Mullus surmuletus. The sequence goes on from CAESWR010000858.1 coordinate 190,113, forward strand.
TTTGATTTTCCAAGTGTTGAATTATGACCAATTTGAAGAAATCAATATTAAAAATCATAGTGCCTAAGATGTCAGAAGATGTCAAACACAGGAAAGTTTCCAGCTGATTAAACTTCAGTCAGAAATTACCCAAAATACCCAGATGATCTGAGGTGGAGAACAATGAGGGTGTGCTGAGGGGGTGTGTGTGCTGTGTGCTGTGTGTTGTGCTGTGGCTCCCTCTGCTGGCGCAAACACTCGCCTGCTTGCCGTTGTGAGTGACAGAGGACAGGATGGTGCGAAGCGTCTTGAAGCCCATGGCGATGTCCAGCAGGTGGGCGGCGAAGAAGAAGTTGTTGAAGTGTCCGAAAATGGACATCACGGCGTACCAGATCAGGTAGAGGAAATACTGCGGGGGGCAGAAGGGGGCGGGGTCAGTCGTTTCTCACCTCCAATCAGCTTCCTCGCCTCACACAGGTTTGCTGCGGTGCACACTTACATTGTCGGTCAGAACCACGCCCATCTTCCAGATGTGGTACTTTGTGTCGATGGAGCTCAGCCTGCGGAGGAGAACATCCAGAACATGCAGTCTGAACCTGTTTGGTTTGCTCGTCTTCTTCACAACCGTTCTAACGTGTCACTGAGACTACTTTTAGATTCTCTGTGCTTCTCAATAAGGTCATCAATCAACGCCAATCTACCAATCTTACTACTGCACATACTAATAGCGGGTCTCCATGTTGGCGCAGACGCTGAATGATGCAACAAATAAATAAAACAAAGTAATAAGCCTGTTTTCAAAATGTCAGAATCAGAAAGTATGGATGGATAAAAGAAACCCCACTGACAAGTAGTGCAAGTACGTGAAAAGTGGTTTAAAGCAGCCGATCTCAAACTTTTTGGTGCTGGGGTCCAGAGATATTTGTCATTGGCCTCCCAGAGTGCAGTGACAAACAAAACATCCACTGACTGCTCAAAATAAACAAAACAACTTAGTGTGTTTTCGTTTTTTTTCAACAAAGCAATAGTTAACTTGTTTCCATGACGACCACTTTCCAAAAACTACATTAATGCATCAGGCCATTCAGAATCACCTGAATATAGAATCATCAGAAACATGGGCGCTGCATCGGCATGCACGCACGCACGCACGCACGCACACACACACACACACACTGATACTGATCTTGTTAGGAACTATCAACTCTTTCTGGGTTTGCGGTTCTTTTTACACGCGCCGTATTGTACTGAGTACTGACGGCAGCAGTGGGTGATGACCATGATGGACCGGCAGTTACCATCACGGCCCATAGTTTGAGAAACGCAGGTTTGAAGTGTAGGATCAGAGCGAGTGGAGCGAGTTCTCACCAGGAGAGCAGCGACGCCTCCTTCTCCACCGTCTCCACCGTGGGGTCGAAGTCCAGAGCGCTCTTATCCAGACCCAGCAGCTCAGCGATGCGCTCGGCTCCGTACATGTCGCCATACTTGTTGATCACCTAAACACACACACACACACACGAAAGAGGGAGGTGTGTGTGTGTGTGTGTGTGTGTGTGTGGTGGGGGGGGGTGTAGGTGAGTAACCCCTGGAGGAGGTCAGACGGCGCCCGGTTGTGGGCCACTCTCACCTTGCGCTTGATGAACTTGTCCCAGTAGTTGTTAGGGAACGACCTATGATGGGATGGAGACGGAGAGAGTGAGTTTGAGCAAAAGCCAGAAGTCGGGTATAGGCGGGTGAATTGCATGCTGGGAGGCAGCCGATCTTGCAAATGTGAGCGGCTCAGGTTCGAAAAATGTCAATGGGATTGTAAAAAGCACGTTCAGATGTTTGTTGAATCACCTTATTTATTACATTTCAATTGGAAAAAAACTTTTTTTTCCAATTAATCTCCTTGTGTGAAAGATTAGTAATTCGTAGAGTTACTTTCACGTTAGCGTAAGCGCTGGGTGACTCACGGTGTGTTGATGACCAGCCGATCCCACTGGCCCTTGATGTCGTCGTCTGACGGCTGCTCGGTGATGTAGAGGCCGTCGAACTCCAACTTCCTGGCGATCTCCTTCTCCCTCTTGAACACGACCAGGGGAACCTGATTTCCGAACAAGAGGAGGAGTCAAAGTGGAGCCGTGAGGGCTGGGCGAGATTACTCAATCTCAAGATCACGATTAGTTGAAGCTTCTGCCTCGATTACGGTTAATGAACAATAATCTTATTTCATTTCTTAAACCAAACCAAATCGTTTATTTTTCTTTTTTTTAGGTAAATATAGGGGTGTCCTGATCAGATATTGATGCCGGATAATCACTCTGATACAAGCAGTCCATTCCAGACTCTGCTCCAGAACTTCTATGTAGAATAAGGTTAAAATGTATGTAAGCCATTGGTTAATAATAAATGGGTCAGTTTTTCTCATAGCTACTGTTGCTGACTATTGTTCTCTGTTGATCACTTGATCAAGCCTTTTTCATTCCACACAACAAAATAAGTCTGTAAGTAAGTATGTATGAATCGGATTCCTTCTTCAATATCGGATCCATATTAGTATCGGCCAATACTCAAGGCTGCAATATCAGTATCGTATTTGAAGTGAAAAAGTTGTAGCGGTATGTTCCTAGGTACATATGCTCGACTATTAAGGCTGGCATATTGTGCATATCTTATCTATGTGATTTTGAAATATCAAAGGACACACAGATGAACTATGTATGTTTTGTGGTTGTGTGTTTGTGGCTGCAGAAAATCATTGGCCACAACAACAACAAAACAATACTCAACTTTCCACGGCGACTGTTTTCCAGAAACTACATCAATGCATCATGTTATTCCGAATGAGGAGATAGAGACATGGGTGCTGCCGTGGCCGTTTGTTTGCTGTAGGTGCGCGCACACGCAAACACACACACACACACACACACACACACACACACACACACACACACACACACTGAAGTCCTCTGACGCCCCCAGGGCCTCACACTTTGAAAACCGCTGGGTTAGAGGGTCCAAATGTTGGTTTTCACTATATGTTGTTGTTGGCCAGCCCTATGTGAAGGTGGTGAAGAAGCAGCAGGGGGAGAAGGAGGAGGAGGAGCAGGTACCTTCAGGCAGCCGTAGCCGACCAGGCAGACCAGCGAGATGACGGTGTGGAAGATGGCCAGGAAGCGCAGCGTGGGCAGCATGTAGCCCGTGCTCTCCTGAAGCACAAACTCGTCCATGTCAAAGAAGGTGTTCTCGTCGTCGTCCTCGCCTCCACCCCAGGAGTTCCCGTCTTCGTCCTCGTCCTCAGACTCGCCGGTGACCTGAGGAGCAAAGAACGGGAGCTGAAACATCTTAAGTCTCCCAAAGTTTTTCATGCTGAGGAACCATTTGTGGAATTAAGGTTCTTATACGGCTTAAGGCAAGTTCAATCTAAGACTTTTTAAGACTTTTAAATGCCACTTGAATGAAATTCAACCTAATCAACACAAATAATCCTGGCTGTTCCATGTCTCATGAACTGTGATCCCACATATCTGGAGTGGACGTGATCTTCGCACCAATAGCAGATCCAGCTTTGACCAATAGCGGATCCAGTGTTGTTTTTGTGGTCTGGTTGAGGCTCTCATCAAACATAAAACAAACGCGTCCTTGTTTAGCATCCAAAACAAACTGCTCTGAAATGTACGGGGCTAATCCAAACTTGCTGATGTAGGCCATAACTCCCTCGTTTGATTTTTACGACCGGTGTTTTGTCAGTGTTCAGACAAACACTGTCCGGAGATTTGGTGTCCTGGTTGTTGATATCGGCCTTCATTCCCATCGTACCGGGTTTGAAACATTTCTTTATCAAAATACACCATCCCTCGTATAACTGGCGTGGTGCCAGCCGGCAGCCATCCACAAAAACCTTGGTTTGACAGCCATTTTCGTTAAACTCGCATTTTCCCATGCGGTCCGACTGCTACATGAACAGTGTGCTCTAAGAGTCACGGCCGTAACAGTTCTTTTGTTATTGCCGCTCTCATGATTGAAAGACATCACTGCTATTCGTCAAATTATTTAAAAAGTTACCTATTATTTTTAGATTTGAAACTAATTACAGTTATAAAATCATACTTACCATGTGTTAACATTTTGAAGACTTTCGATTGAAGACATTTTAATGCCAATTAAGGCTTTGTTTTTAGATGAATGAATTCAATGCCTTTTAAGACTTTTTAAGGATCCGCGGGAAACCTGGAAACCTAACTTTGGACTGATAGTTTGTTTTTGACTGAACACAGATGTTTCAAAGGGAGTTGCTTGCTACCTTGTAGAAGAGCAGGATGAAGTTGATGGCGAAGCACACAAACAGAGCCAGGAAGCGCAGGTTGTAGAAGTTGCGAGCCAGGTAGTTCTGCAGGGACAAAGGTTGATCCAAGGTCACATCGACTGTGCGCCGACAGATAACGGCGGAAAGAGAAGCGAGGCGGAAGATCTACCAGCAGCATGTTCAGGTAGACGTCCAGCGTGGCGAATATGGTGGACATGAAGGTCGGCGCCGCATCTTTGGGCTGGCTCGACTTTGCCTTGGGTTTCTCCTCGGCGGCCGGCTGCTTGGCCTCCTCCTCCTTCGGCTTGTCCTCCTTCTCCTGGTTCTCAGTGCTGCATTATGGAACATTTACACTCACGTTAGAGGACTTTTAGCTCCAATCGGTACAAAGATCAAAGCTTTTGATCAGCGTTACTCACTCTGCTTTCTCTGGTTCACTCTCAGGGGTTTCCACAGGCTTGGCAGCAGCTTTCTGTATCACAAAGAGAAGAATATTAAGCCTTAAGAGTTCCTTAAAAAAACATTCTCAATCGTCCTTCAGAACGAAAAATGTCCCCACCTAAAAACTGCTGTGAAAAAAACATATTAGTATTTTTTCCACACTAGAGAGTCAATTGTTATAATCATCTTCAGCTTCAACTTTGAAATATATGGTGTCTATCAAATATTGATTTTTAAATTTTAATCGAAAAACATACATAAACTCAAATAATTTACAGAAAATGCAATTCAAGGAGGATTTAATTGATATTATTATTAGAGCCTCAGATGGGTCAATGATTAGCAGCAACATTGAATATGAATTTTTTCTCCAGTGACAGATTTTCATAGCAAACTCTCTTATTAGTGTCTGGGGACAAAAAGCTGCTGTAAAAATATCATATATTAATATTCTTTCCAACTTTAAATGAGCCAGTCTTGTTAATCAGCTTCAGAAAGATGCATATCAAATCTGAAATATGTTTTTGAGATTCTGACTAACTAAATGGTCAAAAAATGTCTGGACAAAAAATGTCCAGGAACTCTTAAGGGTTAACATTTTATTATATACATTAAAATACTGATAAAACCAACCACTAACGAGTAAAGGAACCAACCTTCTTCTGCTCGGCGGCGGAGGTCTCAGCACTCAGCTCTGACACGTCACCCAGGCCCGGCTCCACGTGTTTCCCTCCCTCCCTCTTCGGCGCCGTCAGCATTTCCAGCATGTCGACCTCTGCGATGTCTCCTGGTGGAGACATGGCGTTGTCCAAGCTCCCAGACAACTCTATGGCCTCCACTTTCTCCCCCTCGATGGCGTCTCCATGAATGCCAAACTGGGTGGGATCGGGCATGTTGCCCAGGATGTCCGTCACTTTGATGTTCTTGGCGCCCTCCACCAGGCCGCCGCCAAACATGGACGACCAGATGACGTGGAAGAAGCCGAAGATGAGTCCGTATATTCCTTTGAAGAAGCCGGTGAAGAGCATCCAGAAGAAGGAGAAGAAGCCGGTGATGATCTCCTTGATGCTCAGCTTCTTAACTTTCTTCAGCTGCTTGCGGATGTTTTTGATTGACACCATCTGGCGGACGTGGCTGATCTTCCTCTTGACCGAGCGGCAGGCGGTGGTGAAGGCTGAGGCCGACTCCAAGGCGGCCTCCTCCTCGCTGGACAGCTCCTCCAGGATGCTGAGGCTCTCCTCCTCTTCCTCCTCCTCCGCCTGCTCCACCGCGTCCGACTCGGAAATCTGCGAGGCCAGCTGCATCTCAAAGATGGTGTCCTCGCAGAAGTTGACGAACATCTCCATCTTCTCGCTCTCGCCGCCCTCGTTGACGACGTCGAAGATGAACTGGCGCTTGGACTCTTTGACCTGAGGCTTCTCCCACTGCTCGCGGCTCGACTCGCTGATCTCGAAGTAGACGCGCTCGATGCGTTTGGCGCTGCCCATGATCTCAATGCGGCCCAGGTACGGCTCGAAGTAGCTGAGCACGCTCTCGGCCAGGTCCAGGAAGGTGGCGAGCCGCGAATCATGCGGCATGTGCTCCGACAGATTGGTGAGCAGCACCGCCACGTTGAAGCCGATGTCTTTGGCCGGCTCATGGAAACGCTCCACAAACTCCTTGTAGTTGAACATGTCGTTCTCGTCGGCCTCCACGCAGGAGAGCAAGAACTCGATCTCGGACTGGTTGTACTGCTTCTGACTCTCCATGGATTTATGGAACTCCTTCTTGGAGATAATGCCCTTGCACTCGGGGTCGTACTCACGGAAGTTGTCGGAGGTGGTGAGATCCTTCAGCTTGAGGAACATGTCAAAGAACTTAAGGATCATCTCCACGTTGTTGGAGGATTCCACCAGAGTGTCGACCATCTGCTTTCCAATCGTTCCATTCACAATATTACCTGTGGGGGGGGGGTGGGAGGCACACACCTTTAAATTCCATATTGTTTATTGTACATGCACTTTAAAACTAGAGATGTTTTCTGGTTTGATGCAGTATCTGAGGTGATTGGGAGGGATATTGTTCCTAATGCTCTGACTGGCCTGTTTGGTGTGTGTCCTTCCCCGTGAACCAGGAGGTTCATTTTTCTTAAAATGGAAGTCTCCAGTTCCACCAACCAATAAACACTGGATTAAAGATGTTTGATATTTCCTTCAACTGGAAAAAAAATAGACTGGCCCTGTCTGGTAAGGCTGCTTCATTTGATAAGACCCGGAATCCCTTCTGTCTTATGTGAAAAGCACAAGATGTCTATATCATACTATGGATCTTATTTGATCTTTATTTGACCTTTTGTTTTACTTTTTTTTGTTGCATGTAGGTTTTTATATATATTTTGGTTTTGTTTGTTTGTTTACTTATTTTTTGTGTGTGTATCTGACAGGGATGTGTTAAACTGACAGCTGATTGTTGACACATACTGATTGTAGGAGCCACTGTTTTTTATGTGGCTTTGTCATTCCATTGGAAATGACGGAGAGCTTCTGGTAGTTACCTTCTAGCAGTGACAGCAACATGACCACCATATCCTTCTGCAAATCCATCAACTCCTTCAACAGTTCGATCTGACTGGCATCCTGTGAGAAGTTTCAAGTCTTAAGAGACTTTCTTCATGACAAAGATCCCAAGATTACATAACAAGAAACGAGCTTCCGGTCGTACCTGAGAGAGCTTCATCTGCATGTTGGCAAACACATGCAAGAAGCCCACCACCGCGTCCCACAGTCTGCTGTGGGCCAGACTCTGCTGGTTCCCAATGCACGGACCCTGCAGGAGCACAAAAACATCTTTTCAAAGTCCACCTCTGCCGTGGACGTGAGGCCTCTGATGGGCGGCTGAGCTCCTCACCTGAATATACTCAGTCAGGGAGTTGAAGATCTGCTTGGCCACATCTAAAGCTTTGGAGAAGTTCACCTTTCCGGTCTCATCAATGACGTCTTTGCCGGAGTAGTACCAGTAAAAGTCACTGATGGACTCCTGAGGAGGGCAGAACAATCATTCTTATCTACGATGCAACAACAAAGGAGGTGCTGATGATGAGACGACTCACACACCTGCAGACGGAGCAGATAGTCCACTGTGCTGATAATGATGTTGACTGTGGTCGTGTTTCCAGTTTGTGTTCTCAGGAAGTTCTGGAAATCTGCCAGAGACACATTTTCCCCTCGTTAGCTTGTTTCCTCGGCGCAAACCTTTGAAGTGCAGATGAGCGCCACCTCACCTCCGTTGTGTCCCTCACACAGAAGTTGCAAGAAGCGGAAGAGGTCTTTTGTGAACTCGTCGTTCTGTAGGACCTTGGAGCCTTTGTGAGAGAGGAGACGGCGGTGAGTGCGGCTGCATCGCTGCGGCGACCTCATAAAGGGAAGATTCGCCACCTCGTTATGTTTGTGTCCAATCAGTGTCAGCGGTAAAACATCAAAGGGTAAATCCATCAGTGTGTGACGTACTGATGAAGAACGTTTGGAGGTTTTTGTGGCACTTTTATAGAACTGCCCCAATTTTTGTTGTCATATTCTGTGTTCAAAACTCCCAACTTTCCCCAATCTTGATACAAATAGTGTATTTTTCCCACAACAAAGTGCTTAGTTCTGTACTTATATGTGCTTTTAATGGTTACTCTGTTTATTCTAAATACTCTTATCACTACAGCTTTCCTCAGAGAGGGACTCACCTGGCAAAAACACTAAAAATGGGAAAAAGAATCAATCCTGATTTAGCTAGATAATGGATAAATAGACCAATAATACATTTAATCTCTCAAAATTGCACTACTTCGGTGTCGTTTTATTTACAACATCTCCGACTTGTTCTATTATATTAATATTGAGTGTTAATTGATTTAAGTTCTCGCTCAGGACAGCACACACTGTTTTACCATCAGCACTGATTGGAAAAACACATAAGGGGTCGGCGGGTTTTCCCTTTAAATGTGAAGGTTTTCTTACCCGACCCGGAGGTCTAATCATATGAGAAACCCCCCTCAGAAGCATTAATATGAGGCAAGCAGGACAGGATTCATGTTCAAAACATTTTTTGAAGTCCAGTGGCCTTTAGAGTGCAGGGTCAACACTGAATCCAAAGAGCGTTTTTGTTGTTGTTTATTTAATAGTTTTGTTTGGAAGAAGATGCTCTTACATTAACAGTGAAACACTAGGACATTTCCATAAGCTGGACGAAGCCTGATAACTTTCACATGCAGGCCGGCCTTCGGGCCTGATGAAGTTTCGGAAAAAGAGCAAGAAGAACAAGAGAAGGTTTGCAATGATTCACTCTGATAATCCAGAAGCTATAAATGAGAAGCAGATAGAGAAGAAAAAAAAACACATGTGAAAGTTAGACATCTATGTGGAAACCAGCTTTGTGAAATAGGCCCCAAGTCCAAAGCAAGACAAAGCTTTGCTTAGGCTGTGGAAGAGTCCACGAACCTTCGGTCAAACCCGTGGGAGGTGGCACTGATAGCCTTAGAGAGGACGAGATTTCAGTAATAGGATTTGCGTTAGTAAATGTTAACATGGAGGGAATGGAAACAACAGGAACACAAAGGACAAGCGATGGATTCGGAGGATCCGCTTGGTTTTGGTTTACACTCTATCAGTCGGCATGCACAGTGTGTCCCTACAGACATCTGGGCATGGGGGGAGGAGGGGAGGG
>CAESWR010000858.1:199514-214948 GCA_903171835.1 Mullus surmuletus
GGGGGGGGGACCAAATAAAGCAAGGAGTATGGACCACAGATATGGAGGACACATTCAAGGTGTAAGCATAGCCATATCAGGATGATCTAAATTTGCTATTTACCCCGCTCAGTGTGGACTGCCATCGATGGGTTTTTAAAATGAGAGGAAGGAGACAAACAATACACCAAGACATAAGCAAAAAGAGAGGACATTGAATTACAATACGAAGAGATATGAATATAATCGGCTACAAGTGAGAGAAAAAAAAAGTAACAAAAAAAAAATCATGCAGTTAAAATAGTTTTAAGAGGAAAAAAAAAACCCTGCGTCTAGGCTGCGTTCGATGACTACCGACGTTCAGTCATGGAAGAAAGTTCATCAACAGAGACACAAGTAGTAAACAGTGAATTTGTTAAACACAGAGGTCGGTGGAGATGTTTTAGCAGAGACTGACTGACTTGAGGGATGAGGGACGGACAGTAGTTTGATGTCAAAAAAGAAAAGAAAAGGAAAAAAAAAGAAGGCTGAGTTCTCGAGTTGCTGGAGGAAGAAGGAAGGAGGCCTCGTGTTAATGCTGGACCATGTCCTCTACGGCTGCCTGGCGCCTCACACACACAAACCTAAACCGTGTGTCGTAGCCTGGAGAACTGATGCGTTGTGGGTATCGCAGTTTTTCAGGAACACGCAGATATCTTTCAAAAAATTCTCTAGCAGATAACACTACAACACCGGCTGTGTATCATCATAACTCGGGTGCAAACCTTGTAAAAACGTTCTAGATTGTTCGCTCAATTGAAGGGGTTTTTGCCGTTTTTGTATAAGCGAGGGAGAAAAAAAAAACTAATCTTAAAATATCAAACAATGGTGAAAACGGTTTCAACAATAAAACCCCATATAGAAAAATACGCTTTTGTCACTTCCTGGATAACTCAATTTCTCTAATTTGAATCATCATTCTTCTACTCTGATTCCAGCAGCTGTTAGTTGACAACGACTATAGCGCCACCATCTGACCAAAAACACATTATTTCTATCAATTTTTAATTTTTTAAGTACAAGAGATCATTTAAATGCTCCTTTAAAAAAAAATCTAGAGGGCGCCGTAGTTCTGAAAGGGTGAATTCTTAAAAAGAAACCCTTCCTGTAACTTTATCAGACAACAGTGGGCGTTTCTGTTAAGACTGCAGCACAAGCAGCAAACTATTGAACAAATCAAAATTCACACTGCCGGCAATGTGATTTTGATCATTCCATCTACCAGGGCCATTCAGGAACTTATCATTAGGAGGGAGCGTTTATTAATCAACAGCTTTGAATGGGTGTTTGTCATGGTTCAGCATTAGTGGAGTGGAGGGGGGGGAGAGAGAGAGATAGGGGAGGAGGGGCAGTGTTTGATTCACAGTGACATCAGCTCTTCCAAAAGAAGGCTGAACTTCAAAAGAAAAGTGTGTGAGGGGAACTTCTTCAGGATTTGGGGTTGCTCGACTTACTTGAACCTTCCTCTGTCACCATGCCGAGTCCCTCTGCTTTGTTCTGCCTTTCAAATGCATTCAAGTCCAGGACGCTGAGGAGGGGGGGTGGGGGTGGGGGGTTAGAGGATTCAGAGAAGAAGATTCATACACACGTTTGTTTTTTTGCAAGAACCTAAAGATGTGCATGGAAGAAATCAAAGAACAAACCTGCAAGACTGCATCAGTCCCGAGAGGCTCTTGAAGAAGCCTGCATCTCTTTTCTCTTTCAGGTAATCAAGCATTTTCTAAGGAGTCGGAAGAGAAAAAAATAACTAGTCTCTGCAAAAATTAGTAGTTACTGGGTCACGATGTTAGATTTTCACTTCACGATTATCGTGGGCAAAAAATGTCACAATACCGATATTATCACAATATCAACAAAAATGTAAATAATAATGGTATAATGATTGAAATGATCTTTAACTATCTCTGATTTTCTTCTGTTTTCGCAGATTAATTACACTCAAAATACCAGTCTGAGGTGGTATAAAGACAATATGAAAACAGTAACTGTACAACTGCATGAAAAAGTGCAAATGCACTGAATAGCTATTTAAAAGGTAACCGGATGAGCTGATAACAGAGAGTTCACACACAGTTTTCAAGTAGCACTGGATCATTTAAACGATATCACCATGCGCATTTTTAACACAATATTGATTTAACGATAACGCTTTTCTGATACAGATTCTGAAACATCTGCTGAGAGACGACTTCTGCAAAAACCTGCATGTTCCAGCAGAGCTCACCTGCTGAACTTGCACGTTGCCTCCGTTTAGGATGGAAATGCCCAGTTTGAGGGTGCAGGTCACCATGGGGCCCAGACGACCTGACGGGAGAGGACGAGGATCAGCCGAGTGTGTGAGTGTGTGAATCAAGACATGGAAGATTCAGCTTTTCTCCTCCCATCACCTTTGCTGGCGCTGATCATCTGCAGCACCATCTCGGCAGCCCCACGCGCATGCAGCCTCGCCTGCTGATACAGGATCTTCTGCTTTTCCATCTCCTTTTCCTGAGGTCAAACACACACACACACACACACAAAACTACCTTTAGAAATATTGGTAATACAGTTGCAAAGGGCTGGAACATTTCCGGTAAATGTCCATGTGAATTTTAGCCCAGGAATATCGGACATTTTCAGGGTTTTGTTGTTATGACAACAGAACACAAGACATAACAGCCATAAGGTCCAGGTCCTTGATGAGTAGAAAGAATGGCTTGATGAGAAACTAAACTAAATATTTAGACATTTTTGAATAGGAGTGTTTCGGGGGTTCTTATTCTTGGTTTTTGTTGTCCCGTGAAAAAAAAACTTAAAGTTCTACAGTTCTAGAAACTGATTTGTGCCATTTGTTAATGTTGTATCAGCCATATTTGCGTGTATGTTTGCTTAAGACAAATATTAATGCTTGTATTCATGACAGTCTCAGTTAGGAAAAATTCCAGAAAATTCTCAGAAAATGCATTCAGTCATTTAAAAATATTGCATTAGACACGTTTGCATGCATGTCAACTTAGAACAAACCAACATTTTTTATATTCATACATGGAAATGACCACGTAAATGCATTTAACATAAATTCCTGAAAATTCCTATGGAAAGTTTCAAACTTTCAAAATTCCCGAAAATTTGCAACCCTAATTGTGATGCTCCTGCTTTGTGAGTAAGGAGGAGTGTACCTCAAATGTCTTCTCTTTGCCATCTTCCTCCTCTTCTTCCTCGTCCTCTGCACAGCTCTGAGAGCAAACACATGGACTTTTAAGACCTCGCACTTCCTGTTTGTCAGATTCTTGGGCTGAAGAGAAAATAAAAGGCTGCTACCTTTGCCATCATGTCTGCGTACGCAATATATAAAGGATCTTCTTCCAAGTAACTAGAGAGAAAAAGAACAAGTTGACCGGGTTTGGTCACGGCTTCATGCACTGCAAATTATTTGCTTCTTACCAAGATAAAAACAACTTAGATCTACAAGTGTTAGATCATCTATTTTAAGAGTGACTTTCTTAATTTAAGTGAACAACTGTACACTATAATCTTGAATCAAGCACAACCTTATCGTTTTGTCTCAAATAGGCAGGAAATGTTTAAAGAGTCAGTAACAAACTCAAGCTGATTGATTCAAGAGTCTCACAAAACACCTAATGGCTAATATCATTTTAAAACCATTTCCTGTTTTAAGCCTTCTAAATACATCTTATTTTAAGCTTTAACTATCTCAATTCAAGAAATCTTATCAAGTGAAACTATCCTGCTGAATGGACAGATAATTTCACTTGTTTTGAGGACCTTTTTCCTCAGATTTAGTGTTTTTATCTTGTTTTTAGACACCTCTTTTTTGCAGTGTGGGGATGGAATCTTTTTTGAGTCATGTCTCATGTATTGATGATTTGTCAACTTTTTTCTGGACACTTTTAACTTTTCTTGTCAAGGAGAGGCTTCAAACAAACTTCAACATGACAGATATTCCAATTTCCTGCCGACTCCTGCTCACCTTCTCTCCGTCAGGGCGTTGTGGCTGAAGTGGAGGATGAGTTGGTGGAGAGGGTCCGGCTGGACCTCTGCCACCTCCTCCTCCTCCTCCTCCACAATCTTCATGGGGGTTTTCTGCAGAGGTGGGCACAGTTAGCTCTGCCCGACGTGCACCCCGTCGCCCACCACTCACTCCAACTCCCATCACCGCTCATCCACATCATTTCACAACTCATACATTTGTCAAAAAAATAAAAAATAAAAAATAAAAGACAAAAATACAGAGTGACACCCAACTAGCATCGGCATGCAGATGAGATGTCCGGGTGATCTGTGGACAGGACGAGACCAGGAAGTAAAGAGTGAATGATGAAACAGTGCTTTTTTGGTTTTTTTTCCCCACACATGCATGTTACAGCAAACAGGTGCAAGCAGTGAAGCCATTTGGTGATATGATGGACATGAAAAAATGGACCTGACACGTCCTAAAAACTACCACAACTACTAATCTCCAAGCTAGTCTGCAAGATATTTACCTCGACAACAACCTACTCTTTATCTTTAAGATTAACTGTACAGTGTTCTGATGGATTCCTGGCACATCTGCATATTAAAAACGCTCCATAAAAAAATGGAATGTGATCTCACCATGACCACGCGAGCATGCCACTGACGCCACGGCCACAGGACGCACGCACGGTAACGCCACCGTCACACTCACACTACAGACTTACAGAGTACAGCGAAAAAAGACAACTGATGGTCCAGATCTGACAGCCATAAACAGCGAGTGACGGCCTCCTAGCCGCAGGCCCTCCTTACCGCTGCGGTCAGGGAGGCATAGCCTGCTTTTCTACAGCTGCGAGCGCCGGAGCTGGCCCTGTGTCTCCTGAGTTGGTCATGCAGCCTCTGACCCCTGACGGATCTCTGTTTGAAGGCTTTGGCGCGGCGGGGTCGGGGGCCCGCGGGCGCTTTGGGCGGGCCCGCCACCCGGGCGCGCTCCCACGGCTCGACGGGCGCGGCGCTAAAGAAGCATTCGGCAGACAGGACCGGCAGAGGGGTGCCAACGCAGGGCACGCGGGGCGAGGGCGGGGTCAGGGTCAAGGTCGGGGGCGGGGCGTGCCCAGTACTTACTGCCAGATCCTGAACTAGCTTCTCCTCAAAGGAGTACTCCTCTGCCTCTATCCATAGTCTCTGATAGGCCGGGATGAAGAGGTTGATAGCGCGATGCCTGGGGAGGGGAGGTGGGGAGGGATGGGGGAGGGGGAGCGGGGTGAGGGGATGGGGGGGTGGGGGGAAGGAGGTACAATGGCATTAGGGCGGGTTTCTGGTGAGTTTTAGGAGGAGACAGGAAGGAGAGATGTGAGGGGGGCGAGGAAGGAGGAGGGGTCACACAGAGTGCATTCCAGGCAGGGCGGTGATTGGTCGATGTGGGACCCACTGGCTCTTCTGACTGGTCACGTTTGGTCTCTAAAATAACTTCCGTCGGGGTTGCAGAGGACTTTTTTTTGGGAGGAAAATCAGCAAAACAAATCGGAAAATTTGAATATCACTGGAACCAAGAGGTGGCTAGCTAGCGTGCTAACGGCGGGTGATAAAGATTAGATTCCGTTCTTTCATTTCTGTCTCCCGTCTTTCTTTCCTTTCTTCACTCCTTCCTTCAGTGTTTCACCTGCGATGAAACACAGGACTGCAGCTTTTTTTTTTTTTTTTCCTTCTCTTTGATTCCCCAAATTGATCTGTTTTCAGTCAATTCTCAGCGGACCAATCAGAATCAACAGTGCAGAAACGACTGGTTGCTAGGCAGAGATCGGTCCACAGCCTGCTGGTGGATGGAGGGGAGGAGGAGGAGGAGGAGGAGGAGGAGGGAAGGGGGGGGGTTGAATAGATGAAGCATTCGCCCCGTAGTTTCACTTTACCGTCAGTAGGGAGAACAGGCGGTCAAAGCTGGAGGCTTTGAACGCCCTTTCCAGCCAAACCTCCCGATAGCCATTCAGGAAGTAATTATTATTTTTGTATCTGAGGGAGGCATGAGGTAGTGTTATGCAAGAAAACAACACAGAGGAGAGAATGTCATTAGGGAGGTGATGAGGGGTTTACATGGGCACACAATCCAGAAAAACACCCACCCCCCCCCCCTCCCCTCCCAACCCCCCCCCCAACAGGTGCTGTGACTGTTATTTACAGTTAGACTGACTCAAAGTCTCCGTCGCGTCAGTAGCGTTTGCTCTCGCTCAGCCTTCGCGACTCACCGGGGCAGGTTGTAGAGCGGCGCCATGCGGAAGCAGGCCACCACGGCGCGCTTACGCTGTTTGGACAGCAGCTTCTGCCACACACACTTCTTATTCCTCAGAGGCTGCTCCACCTGCAGCGAGAGGAAACACACACACACACGTGCCGCCGTTTAGCCGCGTCCCTCAACAGCTGCGTGTGTGTGAGCAGAACACGAGAGAATGACAGTAATGACAGTAAAGGCTTTAAAGAAATACAGAGGTGTCTCTCAATAAATAGAATATCATGGAAAAGCCGGTTTCCAGTAGTTCAAGTTCAAAATCCCCAACAAAGTATTGAGTGCTTATACAGGACATAATTTTCGGAGGCAACATTTATATATTAAAAATCCTTTTTAAAATTGGTCTTTTACAACATTCACATTTTTTGAGACACTGAATTTTAGGTCTTCCTTAAATGTAAGCCATAATAATCATTACATTTAAAAACAAGAAATGTTTCATTCTGTGTGAGATAGATCTATATAATGTGTTTTACTTTTGTATTGAATTACTGACATAAATAAACGTTTCTTTGATATTGTAATGTATTGAGTTGCACCTGTAGTGTTTTCTTAAACTTTAAATCAGAAATCACTGAACGCTGTATATTGAACTTGAAGCACGATATTGTATTTATTTCATCACACTGTTAAAATATTTTTTTTGTGTGGATGGTTTAAGGATCAATCAGGAATCTCCCACAAAACCTACCTTATCCAATAATCATAATCAGTTTTATATTCAAATTCAATTAAAGTAGTTTCATAGTTACATCCAGATTTAGTTGAGGGGGGGAAGGCCAACATGGTTGCAGCTATTTGTGTTGTGTTGTAGGTTTCTGTTGTTTGTGTGGCCGGGTGCTTTTTGAACACTTTACCATCTCCAGGTGGAACACCGCCGCCGAGATGCTCTGCACCCGGTCCACCGTGTGCTCCGGGTTGGCCGGCTCCTCGCTCTTCACCACCACGTCTTTGTAGAGATTCAGCTGCCACTGCACCGCAGGGTCGTCCGACTGTGGCAAAAAAACAAAAACAAAACCTTTGACACGCGCTGCACGGGAAGCTCACGAGGCCACGCTGGCTTCCAACACTTACTTTGTCCTGCAGGTGGAGGTTCTGGCGCAGGTGCTCCTTCACCTCGTCATCCGTGTCTTTCTAATGAGGAGGAAAAACAAGAGGGAAAGCCTGATTTCTAATATTCTAACCGCACAAACAGTGAGTGAGGGCTCGGTGGCGGGTCTGCTTGGGGGCGGGTCTGCTTGGGGGCGGAGCTACTCGGGCTCACCAGGCTGTAGCGGATCTTTGCCAGCGAGATGAGCTCCTGGTCGCCGGGCGTGCACATGTTGAGGCCGATGGGCAGCATCTTCTTTAGGGCGGCCACGATCAGAGAGGTCTGGACGGAGTAGTACTCCCCTCGACGACGCTTGTGTTTCCTCTCCTGGTCGCCGCCCGACTGCAGACACACACACACACACACACACACACACACACAAAATCATTACAGGCCATTTTTGGTGTAAATTGTTCGTGGCGACAAATGTTTTTTGCCACACCCATTATTTGTGACAAAGCGTTTGTTTCCCATGCTGATGGGCTCAGATTGTTACTATGACAACAGAAATAAATGTGTTCTCTAATTAATCAAACAGATTCATTACCTCATTTGAAGGGCTTATCCTTTTCTATCCTTTTAACTGATTTGTTTAATTGATTTAATTTAATTGTTTTATCTAGATATTTTTAGGTGAATATAGGGGCGTCCCGATACAATACCGATATTGCACACATACTTTTATGACTTATTTTTTAGTGTGGAATGTTAGAAAAGGCTTGATCAAATGATATTACTCAAACAGAGAAAAATAGTCAGCAACAGTAGCTATGAGAAAAACTGACCCATTTATTATTAACCAATGGCTTACATATATTTTAACCTTTAACATATTATACAATTGAATGAAAAAAATGAAAAATAAATTAGAAAACCCTGAAAAATAACCTAAATTAATCCAATAAAACCAAAAACAAAAATATTTTTAAAGTGCAAAATAACTAGAAGTGCTGGAGCTGAGTCTGGAATGGACTGCTTGAATCGGAATGCTTATATCAGAGATTTTAGATGCAGGCTGATATGATACGATTTCTTTGCCGATATCGGACCGATATCAATATCGGATTAGGACACTCCTATGTGTATATTTTTGTATTCTCAATTAATATTATAGTAATATATATTGCAACAATACATGCATGAAATAAAAAAAGAAGAGTAGGTGAAGCAGTGACATTTATATTTCTTAATGTTTCCATCCATCACATCAGCTTACTGCTTTTTTCTTCTCTTTGCTTCCCCCTTTTAGCTTAAACATTCTGAACTCCAACCAAACTCTGATGCCAAATCTAAGATCCAATTTGCAGCAGCTGCTATCAGGGCACAAAAAAGTGGGAGCAAAAGAGGTGGTTTTCACCTTCAAAGCGCTGATTAAGATTTATCATACGCTCGGGACCCGAGGCGCCGCCACATAAATCAGGTAACAAGTGGAGTCCTGCAGGATGAGAAACTGAGGCGCTTTTCTTCGCCGTGAGCGATTATGTCACACCCCCCCAATGTGCGCAAATAAATAAAGTGTCGGTCTCTGCCAAAACAAATAAAACAACAGAGTCTCACGCTGACGGCCGGACCAAACACTGTCAACATCCATATTTATGACTGCGTGACCCGTTGCTGGGCGCCGATTTAAGAGGTGTGAACTCGCACGGATGATTTGTACAACATCTAACATCTCCATATCCAGCTTGTTCAGCACAGGTCAGGACATTCATTAAAAAAAGCTGCCAGGAAAAATCTTTGCTTTCACCGGCAAAGTCTGCGAGATACAACGTCGAGAATTGGATCGGGTTGGGGCGAGTATTGGGGTTTAGTGCTGACACGGTGAGGAAGCGAGGCGGGGAGCACAGAGAGATAAGTCCAAATTAAAGCCAGCAAGGGGACGAGGGAGATGTTCCTCTGCAGGCTTCATTAGACCAGACAGATGTCACACTGAAGAGGGCCGTTAGGAAAAGGAGTGCAGGGCTCCGAGCCGCCTCACCTTCAATGACTAGATCCATAATTCAAAGGGGCACAGACTTTTATTTTTAACCATCCCATAGCCCAAGACCACTGGTGCTCGATTATTAATGTTATCGGACTATTTTGCTTCATGCAATCATTAAACTAACTGGAAAAATGTAGCAATTTAAAAAGGTATTAATGCAAACTACTGACCACTCTGAAAAGTATCTTAGGTCAACTTAAACAACTTCAATAAATTCCGATAATGGAATAAATAATCGCTAAATGGAAATCCTGATTTTATTCTACCAACTATGGTATATCATTTTGGCCACTAGGGGGCTCCTGAATCCAAATAATAATAATAATGGATAATAAAAGATTGACTTTGAGAGGCGTGGGCGATCATTGTAGATGCATAAGTCATCATTAAACAGCCATTAAACCAATTGATCACCATTATGCTATTTTTTATGTTTAAGCCTTTAATGGCAATGACAAATGTAATTTTACTTAATAGCTCATGTAGTTAGCTCTTGAATGTCAGCATACACGATTTAAATGTTAGCATGATTTATAATTTTCTTAATTGTCAATAAATCCATCATCTGAATTCTGCATTCTGTATATTCCCTGTTTTTACCTTGGACATTTTTGTCTTGCCCTCTCCGGTCAGGAAGCCCAAATTGTTGATCTCATTCTGGACCACAAAGTTTTGCTCTTCACGCTTGAAGTTCTGTATCCAAATGAAAAATGACAGAAAAGACAAAAAACCCAAACAAAAGTTAGTTAACCGACATCAAAACGTACTTTAATTGAATTGAATTTGTAGCACGTTGTCATGGTGACACGTACATGTGATTTGCACCAGAGGATGAAGATCTCGGCCACCATCCTGAAGAGCTCAGTGGAGTCTGCGTCAGGCTCCTTCAACCATCTGGACCTGGAGAGGAGGACGAGATGGATTACTTAAAGCTGGAGTAAAAAAGAAGAATTAAAAACGAAAACATGTGTGTTGTTGTGTTGTGCGTCGTACCTGTTGTTGTCCACGTAGCGGATCAGCATGGGGTAGAACGAGTAGAGGTCCCTGCACAGAACGGCAAACTCATCCAGAATGAGAAGCTCCGCCTCCTGGTTGTCACCTTTGCCGTCTGCCTTCAGCAGCTCCTCCTCAGCCACCACCTGCGTTTGTGGCACACGAGCGGCGTTCAGAACCGCGACAACTTCGGCGAGCATCGGCGCTCACACGGCCCCGGCGGCGTCTCTACCTTCTCGGTCTTCTTCTTCAGCTTGTCCAGCGTTGGCAGGAAGTGGCTCCTCAGCAGGTCGGCCCCGGCTTTGCAGATGATGGGCTGAGAGTAGACTGAAGACAAAAAGGAAAAAATGATGTTTTTCATCTTCTACTTTAGAAACACTTCAATGTTTATGCTAGTTTCCAACATTTTTGTATCCAAAGCAGCAGAAAAATGTAGAATGATTTTCATGTTTTTTCATTATTTCTTTTCTTCCTATTTTTGAGTTTTCGATTTACTTCCTTAAATGTAAGAATATTCTACAATTGAAAAAAATGAATAAAAAATAAATAAACAGACCCTGAAAAATAAACTCAATACCTGATATCAGAGTTTTTAAATGTAGGCTAATATAATCCGATACTAGTTTTTTTGGGTGATATCGGACCGATATCCGATATCAATATTGGATCGGGACACCCCTACTTTTTGCATACTTCTATAGCAATATAGGAGTGTGCTCTAACCACCTTTCATTGCAACATGTTTCTTTTTTTTTTTCTCTTCGCATTTTTGATATTTCAAAAGAATAATTGAAGCTGCTTCAGGCAATGTTCGACCACAACACCCAATTACACCTCCTGGCCTCTTCTCAACTTGGACAGAAAATGTTAATGCTGTTAGAAAACTGTGAAAATTAGCTTCCCTTATTCACTTGACCTTAAATTTGACTCTTTCCAAACTGGTGCTTTCTAAAAGCGATAAGGGGTGACTGCAGTACTTTCTGCCTCTCAGCTGTTCATGAGCGTGTTCCTGTAAAGCAGCCACTTCGTCAAATCCTGACACATTACCTGACAAGTTGGCAGGATTTATTACACTCTCAGACTTCTGCAGTCATCTCCAAAGTGAAATCTGTCAGCTGATGCTCATCAATCGTCCTCCGGGAGGAACAACGTTGAGTTGGCGCTTCTCACCTGCGATCCTCTTCATCCAGGGCGCGTCGTCGATGCCCAGGTTGCTGTTGAGGATCCTGAGGATGTTCCCCAGGATGGAGCTGAGGTGCTCGGAGGTCACCATGGAGCAGCAGGCGGCGTCCGGGGGGGAGTTCTCCGGGCCTTTCTCCCACCAGTAGGACAGGTAGTTACACAGCATAGGGAGGATCACCTCGATCACCTGGTGGAAGGTGAGGGAGAGCGATGGTGAAGTTCCTCCCTCTTCCTCCAATAGCTGAGTCTGCTCTGATGTTAGAAACCTTGCCAAACATATTCAAGTGGTAGAAAACACTCACAGTCTTATAACTGTATTAAAACTAGAGCTGGACGATATGGACCAAAATCCCAATATATTTAGAATATCCATATACAATATATTTCCCGATATTTTTTTGAGCTTAATGTTCAGTCAAAGTCAAAAATGACATGTCACAAGTAGTTTTATTAAAACCAGCTATTTCAATGAACAGTTGTATATGATAAATAATAAAATAATAAATAGGTTTTGTACCTTGTACAAACTAAGCTGTTAGGTGCAAATAAAAAAATATCTAAATAGACCCTTAAATAAAGTAGGCCATTCTTTTTCTGAAATAAATATTTGAAAAGTAAAATCTTTTCATCTTTTTAGTTTAGGTTGACAACTGAATGGCTTGTTGAAATCAAATTACAGATATTCTTCTCCTTTATATCAAATATTCTCTAGTCAATAATCAATATAAACAATATGGTAAACAAAAACAAACTACATTTTTTATATCAATATATCGCCCAGCCCCAATTAAAACAGTGCCTTTTTGTGAATTCCAACCACAAATCAGCAAACTTCTTTGTGTGAATGATGGCGTTGTGGCTGCCTCCAGTCCCGCCCCCCTGTTAAAATGGATCTTGCACATCTCTAAAAACACAGCTGTCGTTCCTCAAGCACATCTGGCGTGAGACTCTGACCTGCGGCATCTCGCTGTAGCGAGCTCCAGACTCCGAGACGTCGTTCACGTCTTTCAGCAGCTTGTCCAGACGCGGCATCTCGGGGCACATCTCCTCCACCGTGTCGGGCATGCTGAGAACTGAGAGAGGCGGAGAGAGAGAGCGAACGCACGCCGGCCGTCACTGTCTGAAACCACACCTGACCGCAGGAAGAGGCGCAGTGGTGGACACTCACTGGCTCGCTCGCGGGGCGTCTTGGTGTTGAAGACGGAGAGCGGGTTGTGGGCGTTGAGGTGGGGCTCCAGGAAGGCCACAGGGATGGCGCCCACCAGGGTGGCCAGGCTCTCCCCCAGGGCCGGCAGGTGCCTGAAGAGCAGCGTAAATGTGGCGTGAAAATGAAAAAAAAAAAACTTGTTTCAGCCATGAGGAGAGGTCTCGTTTTTGTGTTATTTCTGGGTTGGGGGGGAAAATAAAATCAATGTTTCACAGAGATTGACGCCAGAATTTATTGAGACTGGAACTCTTTTACTGGTTGTTTTACAGGCTGATTTGGCTCCAGATGAGAATGTTCCCCTTCCTCAACAGTTTTGGGAGGTTTTATCGCAGCATAACAGCCAGTCAGGGAATAATCTCACAGAGTCGTGCTTCTAATGAAGGACATTTCACAGCACTTAGGTTTTGTATTGTGTCGTTTCCACCGGGGCCGTCAAGTCCTGTCTTGTTTTAATAGATTTTTTCATAAATTCAAACAGTTATCTTGCCAATGAGCTCCAAACCCCCGGTGTCCAATCACTGACGGCTTCAAATAAACACACAAATCCTTTAAGACAAGAAACGCATCAGTCATGTGTGAATTGGCAGGAAAAAAAAGTTAATGAAAATGCTCTGCAGCCTTTGCACAGATATCTAAACAAATCACAGCGCAGTCAGAAAGTTAGAGTAAAAATTTGCAAGAATTACAAAGAAAAGTTCAAAAGTTTAAATAAAAATTTGCCAAAATAACAACAATAAGCTAATATCCAGACTACAGCTGTGGTGGTACGACAGTATTGACGATAATCATGATATAAAAAAATGAAACCGTACCCAGACACCCTCCGCCATTATTAATAACATTTTCGTTGATATCATGATAATATCTTTATGGTGACATTTTTTGCCCACGATAATCGTGAAATGAAAATCTGATATCAGCCGTAATCCAGACTATTATATCTTTGGTTGCCTCCAGCTCCTACCTCTCCACATAGATGTTCTTTCCAGTTCCCAGAGAGTAGAAACAGGTGAGGATGCGGTAGCAGGAAAGCTGCACGTCATCCACTGAAACAGATGCCAATCATTAGTTTCGGCTTCAGACATGAATACGTTGTGTGTGCCGAAAATCCGATTGGAGAAGGAGCTCACAGAGCAGATCCACCCCGAAGCCATAAGTCTTGATGTGCTCGAACAGGGCGGTGAGGATGGGCAGCAGCGCCACCGTCACGTAGTTGATGCTCTGGCTGACGCTCTTCATCTGCGCGCGCGACTGCATGAACTTCCCCAGCTTCAGCATCTCCAGCAGCTTCTCCAGGTCCTCGGCCGCGTTCTCGAAGAAGGTGCGGAAGCTGGCCTTCACCAGCTCGGCGCCGGACTTCATCACCGTCCTGGGAGGGGAGATGCAATCAAAGAGTCAGAGGGGAGAAAAGAAGGAGACCACAGAGAGACGCTCTCACACACTCTCACCTGGTGTCCAGCGTGTGTGTGAGGATGTGCAGACAGCTCACCATCATGGCCGAGTCGCTTCCTGCCAGAGGAGGAGATACACTGATGACATAAAGCAGAGACTGAGAGTGGGGGGTGGGGAGGGGAGGGGGAGAGGGGGGTGGCAGCCTTACCAAAGAGAGAAATCCTGTGTCTGACAAGAGCTGCCAGCTTACAGAAAAGGCTGGAAGAGAGAGAAGGTGAGAGCAGGGCTGAACAAAAGGTCAAGAAGAAGCGAGGAAGAGCTGAAAGAGATAAAACCTTTCCAAGGAGGAGATTCCAATTGTCCCAAAAAAAAGTTTTGATGTTGAGCAACAGTGCTGGATCTACCTGGTCACCATCTCCTTCTCTTTGTTGGAGGAGCAGCCGCAGCTGCTCAGGTTGTTGCTGGGCGTGGACAGGAAGTAGAGGCAGTGGTTCTTGAAGGTCTGATCTGTCAGCGGAAGCAGCACCTGCCAACATTTTTAATATGATTGTTTTTAGTGCTTTCGTCATTTTTAGAACCCTTCAAAACAAAGTTTTTACTTTATTTCCTATTCCAGATTATGAGACTTTTTTGTTGTTAACCGCTACTGAGCTCTAAAATCTTTTATCAAAATGTCTGCAAGTATAGATATAAAATCTAGAATCCTTTTACTTCCAAAATTCAGATGGTCCTTGGATGATGCCCGGACTTGATCAGTAGTTTCAACAAGAATAAAACCCGACCCCTGCTTTCACCTCTATCGAGTGTTGTAGTACTGATCTCAAGACCACTTTTAAGGGTCTTGCTTATCTCTCGGAATGGAGGCATTTTTACTCGGTCTTGACCAGGCCAGCACTGTGATAAGAATGCAGCTGCTGCCTTCCCTTGAAAAATAGTCAGAATAGCTGGCAAAGCACCAAAATGCAAAATACCTTGCTGAAAAGAAATGTTTCTGTTGCATTTATGGAAAAGCAAACTTGATTTAAAAAAAAAGATACTGGTCGTTTTGATTTGAGTTTTCTTTGATATATACAGTCTTGGTCTTGTCTCGGTCTCAACCTCCAAATGCTCTGGTCTTGTCTTGGTCTCGATACTCTCTAGTCTGGATAATGTCTTGGTCTCGGTTGGTGCTGTCTCGACTACTACACTACCTCTATCTATCGTCATTCACGACTCATTAAATCATGAATTTGTTTGAAAGTTTTTCTTAAGGACGGACGAAGGTGAAAACACCAATGATGGACTCCCAAAGACCTTTGCAAAGAACTTGATTTCCTGGTCGTGAGGA
>CAESWR010000859.1:85747-96103 GCA_903171835.1 Mullus surmuletus
AAGTGATATTACTCAGAGAACAATAGTCAGCAACAGTAGCTATGAGTAAAACTGACCCATTGATTATTAACCAATGACTTACACACATTTTGACCTTAAACATAAGCTATTCTACATAGAAGTGCTGGAGTGGAGTCTGGAGTGGACTGCTTGTATCGGAGTGCTTATAGCGGAGATTTTAGATGCAGGCCGATATAATCCGATACTCGTTTTTTCCACTGATATCAGACCGATATCCGATATCAATATCGGATCGGGACACCTCTACTCCGATATAAACGCTCTGGTACAAGCAGGCCATTCCAGACTCCGCTCCAGCACTTCTATGCACAATATTCTTCTGTTAAAAGTTAAAATGTGTGTAAACCATTGGTTAATAATCAATGATCAGTTTTCCTCATAGCTACTGTTGCTGACTATTGTTCTCTGTTTGAGTAATATCACTTGATCAAGCCTTTTCTAACATTCCATACTACAATATAAGTCATAACAGTAAGTATGATTCGTGCTGATATGGTGTCAGATCAATATTGGTGTCGGCCAATACTCAAGGGTACAATAGCGGTATTGTATTGGTAGTAGAAAAGCTGTATCGGGAAGTCCCTATTGCAAACGCTGCAGCTCTCCGAGCCGGGGTCGGCGTGGCATCCTGGAGGTCGGCACTCAAAGGGCCAGCCTGTGCCACCTCAGAGTCCCCCTAAACGATGACGCATTTGTTTTAAAAATAGTACAACACCTGAGTGTGAGCGTGGTCGAGACAGAGGGGAAGTGATGAATGTGTAAGCGTGTGGATAGAGTGCGCTCGCCGTCCTGCGTCACGACCTGCATCATGGCGCGGGGATTATCGGTGATGCAGGTGCAGGTGCCGAGCCTCGCCTCCAACCCAGCGCGCCTGGAATTTAAGGACGCAGCTGCACTCATATCGGCGGGTTTAGAACCGTCCGCCCGACGTGGTTGGGAGTGCCTCCAGCCCGCCCGCCCGCCGGCCGCCCGCCCAATGTCAGCCAGGAAACTCGTGCCAAAGAAATTCCAACGTCGCTGACAGCACATCCTGATATCCCAGCTGGCTCAGCGCTCTGCTCTGGCAAATCGGTGGACGGTCGGATAATTACAGGGGGACACAAAAGCCTGGAAAAAGGCTGGCGCGAACATGCGAGGACGCTCGCCCACCGACGCCCCAAACACTTGTAAACACGCTGACAGGCTTGATTATGCGTCCTCGCTAATGGTGGGGGGGGCATCGGTGTGGGAAGTGGGGGTCAGTCGCGTTTAGGCACGATAACAAATTTTGCTGGACAATATATTGTCCCACAAATTATTGCCGATAAACAATATTATTGTCAACATTTCTTTGAGATCCTTTTTTCACTAATGTGATGATAATATGGCATAATAATGCAAGTACATCCTTTAAAAAAGCAATAAATTATAATTTCTCAAGAGTATTGAACATTGTAATTGGATTGTCAAGAACTTTTCACGATATATTGAGGCCGGCAAAATTATCGGGCACGTCAGCGGTACCTCCCACCAAAACTCCCCTCCCACGGCTGCGGTGTGCGGGCGCCATGGGCGAGTCGGGTCCTTTACAGTTGCGGCGGTCGCGCCGCCAAAGACTTCCCCTGTCTGATTTCATTCATTCTCTCTCGATTTCCATTCTTCTCCGAGCCAGGACGTGGAAAAGAGTCACTTCCCGGACGTCTCGGGTCAAAGGTCGCTCATGGTTCATATTTTGTGGCTGGCTATTGTTTCCACGTGGAGGAAAAGGAGCTTTTGTGAAACCATTTGTGCGTCATATTAGAGATCAAATCATCTTTTCTGACAATTCAGCAACAGTTTTTTATTCAACTGTCTAAGTATCAAAACAGCTACTGAATCACTTTAAAAGTACAAGACCCCTCACACTGACATATGTTAACTTAATGACAAGCTGCTATAATGTGGTTTGTGCGTAAAAGTGGCTGCACAGATTGTTCTTTTCTTATTTTTGACAGCAGCTGATTATGTATATTTTTATTCAAAAAAATTGGGGGAAAGTGCCAAAAAAGCCTACAAAAAACTACAAAACTACAAATATCAGTATTGTTTGCTCACATTGGATCACACTTCTTTCCCTCGATGAATGATTTTGAATGGCTTATTAAAAAATCTTATTAAAAAAAGTTGTGCAACATCCAAGTCTTTGTGAACATTCCAGGACGTGAGAAACTTTCAGAATTCAAACAAGCAAACAAACAAACAAACAAACGCTGAGGTTTCACACAGACAGACGGGCGGCAGTTTACGTGCCCTGCTCGACCCCGATCAGATGACCTCTGCGACCTTTCCCCTCCCTCCCGCTCTGCCTCTCCTATCACTCCCAAGTCTATATCAAACACGCTTTAAAAATAATCTTTAGGAGAGGAGTAAAAAAAAAAGTTTGCAGACTTTGGCTTCGCGACCCGACCGGCCAAGCGGAGGAAAGACACATCTGTGGGCGACCGCAATCTGCCCGCTGAACTCGCCAGCGGTAACCAATCGCTGGCCTTTAGTTGCCAGAGCAAATCACACACCAGCATGTCCGGGTCGAAACGCTTTGTGACGAGGCACAAGTGTGTGTGTGTGTGTGTGTGTGTGTGTGTGTGTGTGTGTCATGTTTTGGACGGGAGCCACACAATCCCTCTTGTGAGGAGTGCTACAGACATGCCCCATTTCAAAACAACCGCTGAGTAATGACAACGTAGCCAACAAAGCAGGAAATAGAAGCTCTCGTCTGCTGCAGCACTTTTATAGAGTTATTGAATACAACTCAACACACAGCATATTCAGATCCATAAATACATGCGCGCGCGTGTGTGTGTGTGTGTCTGTGGTCTGCTGTTCGTGCTGGGGGTGAACTGCAGCCCTGCAAAATCGCAGTATCTTTATTATCCCTTAATATTCCCAAAATGTTCCCCTCATTCTTGCAGATGGAAGCATCACACACACGTCTCACCGGTTCCTGAAAGTCCTGCAAACTGAAAAAGGATCCATGTTTTATGTTTTTTGTGGTTAAAACATTTATCAAAACATTTTCACACCGGAAATGTACTTTTCCAGTGGACCTCTAACTTAAGCAGTGTTTTGGATGTTAATTTGAACCAGATTGGACACATTATTTGGCTAGTGCTTGAAAGTCAACATAGATTTGGTTTCAACTAAGCACCTTTTCAAAGATCAGGGGATTCATTTGAACTAGATTCAATCAATCAACCAACCACTCGTGCACTACAATTGAGTTTGTTTTGGCCCAGTCTTGGGGCTCTGAGACGCAACATGAGAGGTTCCCCATCATCCCCCGGGTCCCAAGCAGCCACCAAAAGCGTGTTGGGGAAATTAAAAGAAATTAACAGCTTTATTAACAAAGCAAACTGATATGACATAGATAACTTGATGTAGCTTGCTCACCAAAAACACAGGAAAAAAGCAACCCAACAAACGTGGCAGCCTTTTCCCGCTGAATCAAATGAATCAAAGCACCAAAAGTTACAAGAACTCCAGACACTGTCGGCCATCTTGACCGCTTATAAAGGTCATCTCCTCAGATCAGCTGCCAATCAACCCTCAGATCTGACACATTCGCCAATCGGGAGACAGAAACTTACACCCACACATCTCAAAATACCACACAAAAAATAGAAAACAAGCCAACGCAGCTGCAACCTGCCACCCTCGTTGTTTCAATATATTTCCACTGGTCATAATTCTAATGGCCACTAGATGGCGTCTACCACTGAAATGGCCATTCTCAAGAGTCTTGTATTTATATTACGTTCTCAACACACTTAAACACTTCTTTGTTCGACCACGATGTGTGACGTCGCCCGTTTACGAAGGATAATTAGAACCATCGTGTATTTAAAGAGCCCGAGTAAAGGACTTTCCCCTTTCACATACATATTTACAAGAAGCTGTGTGCGAATATAGAAATGATTACATTGTCTAAAACACATGTTGCTGTTTAAGATGTTTCCCCGGGGTCCGATTAAAATCCCCCACACGCTCGTACTCGGCGACCTCCAACCCTGCGAGGAGGGAGATTTATCGACCCGGTTCTTCATTAAGGTGCCGCTCTTCAAGTTTTACATCCCTTTGTTAAACGAATGTAGGCAACGGCGCTCGTTCATATCAAACGAGGTCTGTTTTTATTTACAACGCGCCCCAAATTGTAAATGTGCGTCAGCGGGTTTTACAATCAGCTCTCTACATTCTCCGTCCTCAAAACAAACAAACAACCCCAAAAATAAGCACTTTCTTTGCATTTCTTCAGCGTTCCAAGAGTGACTCAGGGCTGAAAATCATGTTTTCTTCGTCCCAGCTCCGCTTTGGAGCAACAGCAACTCAAACAGTAATTAAGTAAATCCTCCGAATTTGTTTGACAAATATAGATGATATGCCGCGTTGTTTTTATACATGTGCTCACGCTGAGCTGGCTTTATAGAGCTGGCAAGCTCTCACACACACACACACAGACTCACACACACACCCGCGAAGGTGATTCAACATAAGGAGCCGATCTGCTGTTATGAAGGCGCTGATGTAAGGGAACAAACTCGCGCACACTGATTTTCCCAGGTTTCAGGGCCGACGCTCCAACCACACTTCTTCAGTCATTGTTGGCTGAATAGTTAAAAATGGTTAAAAATAAATTCAAACGGTCCTGGTGTTATTGTGGGAACTTTTTCCTCTCTGTTTTTTTCCTCATAACAAAACAGGCTCATTTTGTGATGGGACGAAGATGAAAAAGGTGTCTGCATTAAAACAGTCGCCCTACATTGGCTGCCTTTTTGCGAGGAAAGCAGAGAAAGCGCGGTGGAAGGATCCGGGTGGACAGACGGCGCGGTTTGGACGCGAACCTTGGCGGGGATCGTGCCTGAAGCGCTTTGTGAATTTACGACTTCCCATAAGATGCGACATCTGCCTCAAATCAACAAGCGGAAAGTTTTCTATTCAAGGATGCTAATCGGGTTGTGGGAAGCTGCTGTGTCGGGACGCTGGCAGTGATGGGACCACTGCAGTAATGCTGGGGGGGGCCGTCGCTGCGACATAGCTAACATAGAAACATTTGACCATTGATCCCCTTTCTCCGGTCTGGACATCACTGCTGCTTTTCATCATTTTGAACATGCAAAGTATCTATTATAAAAGCATATTTGATAGCAAAATATGCAATGAATTATTTTTACAGCTGCAACAAACGTCCCTCACGGTCTGTAGTTAAGAGGCCGCACGCCTGTTTCCGTCACAGCTCGCAACACTTTATTTGACAGCAAAATGACACGTCTGTGATGTGGAGTTTAGTCCTCAGTGAACTCTGACTGAACCCGGACCGGGTGTTTTTGGTCGCTCTGCGTGTGCGAGTGTGTGCGTTGTAACGTTATGGTGCATTGCTTTACTGATTCCGATATAGTGTGACTGTGTCCCAGTCAGCAAGGTAGCGTTTTGTGATCAGGAATGAAACGTGAAGTCTATGTGGACTTCCTGGTGCTGAACATGCAGCTCTGCTGTTCGGGTTGTCTGTTGGTTTAATCCTTTCCAATACCATTCCAATTCTGTTCCATTCTGTTCCAATCCTGTCAATTCAATTCAATTCATTTCCAATCCGTTTTGGCTCCAATCCAATTCCATTCCATTCTATCTCTTCTATTCTATTCCACCCCATTCAGTCTCATTCTAATACTATCCAATACCACTCCATTTCGATCTATTCTATTTAGTCCCATTACATTCCTATCCATTTCAAGACAATTCCGTTCAATTATATTCAATATCCAATCCCATTCCATTTAGACCCAATCTAATCCTATCCAGTCCCATTCCACTTCCATTGTCTCCCATTCCATTGACATTTTGATTTCATTTTGTGACATTCCATTCAGTTCAGTCCAATCCAATCCCATTACATTCTTTTATGATTTCACTTGACTTACTTACTTCAATTCAATTCAATTCAATTCAATTCACTTCAATTCAGTCGAGTCCAGTCCAGGTCTAGACCACTCTCTGAAATGTGCTTTATTCTCAGAAACTAGTGAATCATGTTTCCGGTCATTCAGACAAACACAAAACAATTCGATATGACGTCCCCCAGCATGCCCCTCACTGTTCCTGCCTCCGTCCGTCCTCTCCTCCTCCGGCCATCACGTCCACTCTCCTTCCTAACCAGTGACGTCCTGCGGTGGCGGCAGGCGAGGCCCTCTTCAGGCCCCCGCCGGTGTACAATTCCAGTGGAAACCATGACGGCTGACACCATGCCAAGCCAGGGACGCAGGGGATGAATGACCCCGGGCTGGGCCGGGCCTACACAAAGGGGATAGGCGACACCTGCCCAGTTATCAGCTTCCCATAATGAGACATTGTCGGAGTGCGAACGACGACGACGCTGGCGTAAATCAGCCTCCAATTTGCCGATAATGGGCACCTCTATTAAGTCAAAGAGAGGGTATGGTTGTCGCTTTCACGTTAATGTCGTACACGTGCACATTACGTGTTGGTCCAGCGAGTGTCTGATGGACAAAAGAGTGTAATTACCTTAAACCTTTTTTTGCATGCTCAGTCCTTTTCCATTGTCTATGTGGAATATGGGCAGTTAGATCATTTTCAGGTGCATCACGGCTAGGTCTTCCCCTCGTGAAGTCGCCTGCTTGGCTTAATAGATCGTCATTGTTTACGTGGGGACTTGGCATCGTACTCGCTGCCATACTTTGGTTGATCGATATTGCGAATCAACTGAATAGCAGCAGATAGCAGGGAAATATCTCCGACGACCCAAGAGACCAAAGAAAATCCCATTGAATCCAAAAACGACTGCAGTGTCATCTCCACATTTTGAGTTGGGGATGTTCTTATAGCTTTGCCCCCACTCTGTTTTTCCCAAACCAATCACTGGACCGCAGTTTATTTAATTTCAGACGACTTTATTTGTCTCTGAGGGAGACGATTCTAATGTCTATTCAAGACAGTACAAGTTGCCATGGCGGCAAACAAATGCTTCCGAAACATCTATGGGATCTTGTGACCTCTCAAGAATTTGTACGTTTTTTGGTTTAGAACCTTCCTGAGAACAGTATTTAGCACCGAAAACATCCTTTTTCCCCTTTCTTTGGAAACCATCATTGTTCTTATGTCACAGCAATCAGTTGTGGTGTGCAGATTTAAAGGTCTGGGAGTAATTACCGGATTAAGTAATGCAAACTGTGCATCTACACACCAGTTGAAACCACATCTGGCCAAATCTGGCTCAACAACTAGGTTGGACAAACTGTTATTCTCAGAGAAGAAGCCGGGTCATTTGCGTGATGTACCTGCAACATGGTGGACTATAAAAACTGCTACATGCCAACGGAGTCTTCACACAGGACGTTCACCTCCAACGTGGCGTCCAACACAAGCCAATGAAGCCAATTCACATTTGGCGAGTTACATTCAGTTTCAAAGCAGCTTTAAAAGTCGTAACTATGACAAAGCAGCCATGTCTGTCATCTAGTTACAAAAAAGGAAGAAAAAATTGAACTAACTTGGCTTTTTGGACTTTTTTTAGTACGAAAAACAAAGAAAACCCACTATTCACATTAACTGAGGTGCCAGCCTACATGATTTTTTCTACTGTTTTAAGAAAATCTGAAATCTCAAAATGGCATCAATCACTGTTATACAGCACATCTGTATTTCTATCTGTAGATTATTGTGTGTATTTGTACCTGACATGAAAACTGCATTGTAATGCGAGAATCCCGTGTCATCGTGCGGTGCCGGCTTGATCTCTCCTGCCGCCCGGCCACCTCCATCTGAAAGGCACCGAGTTCCACTCATTCTTGCGTTTCCTCTCTTGTGGTTCCTTCCGTCCTGCAGGATTTCTCAGCTGAGTGGCCGCATGACATCAAGGGCCCAGAAAGGCTCGCAAACACATCAGCTGCGACTGCAGTCCTCGCCCCGAAAACCGCCACGGAATAGAATAATGTCCCTGTTTTTGTCCGGCCCTCGTCATTACTTCTTTATTATTGCTATTTTTAAAAGTCCCCTGAACAAACGGGACTGGTCATCTGATGTGCTGTGACTTGTTATTGGTGTGTGTCAAACAACAGTGCACGAGGTTTCGGAGTAATTACTGTTTTACACGCCGCCCGCTCTTCCCTTTCGGGCTGTTTTTATGCTGTTTTGATGTTTTCTGTTTGCATAAAATGACGAAGGCATTTTTGGTGCCGGCTCTGTGCATGTTTTCGCCGCCGCTGTCGTGCCTGGCCAGATATTCTGAGAGCTGTTAATGTCCTGTTGTGTCCTCCGCCTCTGTTTCTTTCTCCTGTGGGCCTCCTCGCACATGGCCGGTGCAGAAAAAACACGGAAAGAAGCGAACGGCAAAAGGCAATTAGAGGATTGACAGGCAAGGAGGTGAGACGCGGGGCGGCCTGTGAGGGCACGCCGGCCGCCCGCAGGGGAGTCCAGGCTGACAAACGCCTCCTATTTGCTCGACAAGGATTACGGCGAGTGTGTTTGGAGTGCTGAAGATAGATGAGATCAGTGTGTCGCAAACAAATGGAATAGATTAGAAAAGCGCAGCCTGCTGAGCTGTTTTTGCTTGCTGGACAACTGCACCTCCTTGGTGGGTTTAGCTGGTGAAGCAGTGGCTTAACTCATTTAAAAAGGAAGATTTCCACTAAAACACTTTTAGGGGAGTAAGAATTAATACACAAAAATATCACACTATTTTGTTTAGGGATACCGTATACATCCTCGAAAACACATGATTGGTTTATTTTTTTTAAGTAACAATTTACATGCAACACATTGATTCATTTTTGTGCAACCTCCGACCACTAGTTGGCAGCACAGGCCTCGCTATGCGTAACTCACGATGAACTATAAGAAAATCATTATATATCATCAAAATCACTCCTCATGAGCAGGTTGGCAGCCTCCACCAGCACTGTGTTACTGTGAAATACATCCCATTTTCTATTTCTATATGAGATTCACTGCAGTGAAGTTCTACTTCACATATTTCTGCTTGTATAGAACATCAGTGATCAGCTGCAGCTCAAAGACACATGCAGTGAATCCACAGAAACAGCTAAATCAATGAGCTCTCCCTCAAATGTAGTGGGTCAGTTGATGGATCTGTATGATTGATACAAGAGTGTGTGTGTGGACTGGACGTGTGTGTGTGTGTGTGTGTGTGTATGTAGGACATGCGTGGGTGGTCACTCGCCCAGTCACGGCCTCAGAGTGGAAATCCCACGTGTGGCGGTCACCTCTGTTGTGGGTTCATGGGGGAAAAACCACCGACAAACTGGATCTGAGTCGCACGCAGTCGCCTGGCTCGCACCGCGGCGCTGAGGGCGGCGGGCGGACGGGCGACTTCTGAGGGCGGCGCCCGCTTTTTTGGACGCTCACGCCTTTTGTGTTTCAGTGCTTTTTTTTGTGCTTTTTTTTATGGTCATCACGTGCCGCCCTTGCCTCCACATGCTGACTGGAGGCGGAAAGAGGTGGCGTTACACTGCAGTTTGAAGGATCGATCTTTTGGGGGTCTACGTGAGGGCTATAAGGAAAAGGAGGTCGTGGAGGTCAAAAGGTCGTGTGGATGCAGGGTTCAGCCGTTTGCCACCAGTCCCGATACGCCATCTTCACCTCCAGCTCCACTTCCGCCGCCACTGCGCTGCCAGCTCTGGTCACGGACGCTGGTTTTTGCCGGGCGCGCTCGTTGAGGTCAAGCGAGGTTCCCTGCGGGACGCCAGCATTCCTCAACCCCTCTAACCTCGTCCAATTTGTTACTTGACACTTTCCAAAATAAGAAATACTTAATTGTAGGTCCCGTTTCTGTTTTGCTCTCTCTATCATTGTCGTTTTATTGATCGTTTTTTGTTTTTTTTCCTCCTACCCCTGCTGTGCGCGATTGCACGTGTGCGAGCGGGTTCGTGTGTGTGTGTGTGTGTGAATGTGTGTGTGGATGTGCATGTGTGCGACTTGTAATTAGCCTCCTACTCTGGGCTGAAATGGCATTTTAACAAATACTTCTATATATATCGCGCTATCAGACTGAAGCTGCAGCGATCTCACCCCCGGCCGCTCCCTCCTCCCCCCCCCTCTCGCCCCCCCCGCTCGATCGGACCTTGCCCTTCAGCCTCCGTGTTGTTTTTTCAAAGCGGCGGTTTTTCCTGCCCTCGCTTATCATTCTCTTCCTCCCTGAAATTACGCTTCAGAAGCCTGTCATTGGCATCAGGGCCTCGCCGGACCAAAATCATAAACTCGTTACATTTTTTATTTTCTTGTTTGTATAAGGCACAGCTTGGTGTTGGCTGGATGTGATGACATTCCAGAACTATTTATATAAATATGTGTGTG
>CAESWR010000859.1:108452-121432 GCA_903171835.1 Mullus surmuletus
ATTGATCAGTTACATTGATTAATCATAGTAAGTTGAGTGACATAATGATATATTGACAATCATAAACTCTTAACTGATAAACATGTAAATAGCTATTAGCTGTCACCATTTGGGACAGACTATAAAGCATATATCTATCTATCTATCTATCTATCTATCTATCTATCTATCTATCTATCTCTGAATACAATTAGTGACCCACAGCATGTACAAGTAATTCCTCTTGTATAGAAAATGCATATTTGATATTCCTTATATTTGATATTTTGCATTTTTGATTGTAATGGGAGAAGTTTCTCTTTGTGTTTGATGAAGTTTTCAGATTTTCATGTTCCAGGTTTAGGAAGCATCATGATTTGATGGATCTTCTCTTGTTTTTTCCTCCCAGGTTCCCAATGCTGTCCCCTCTGTCCTCCTTCTGCTCCCTCCCCCGCCTCTGCCCCCACCAGTCCCACCTCCACACCATCTCCGGCCTCTCCGGCTTGGCCCCCAAGCACGGCTACCGCTGCTCGCGCTGCGCCCAGAAGAAGTGGCCCCCCGTCCTCATCCCCCCTCTGGATTCCTTCAAAGAGCCCCTGAAGCCGCCCCCCAGCCTCATCCTGCCCTCCCTGGACCCGTCCGGCGACCAGCAGAAGAACCCCCTGCTGGGAGGCGTGTGTGTCGACTCAAACCGCACGCAAGCCGCCGTGCCAAAGGCTGCCTTGGAGAAGGCGGAGGGGAGCGAGGGGAAGGAGGGGGAGCCGAAAGTGCTGTCTGTGGGGAGGTGAGGATCTGACACGGCCTGCAGTGACACACTCTTTGCCATCTCTTCATTTATCCCTTTAAGAAACATTCCACAATTATCATTAATACACATTGTAAAAAAACAAAAAAAACAAACGCTTGCTGTTGATATCAGATCTTGATTTTTTTCACGTAATTAAACAAAATTTGAATACAATGAAACCTGTAGATGCTTTTGCACATTGAGTCGCATGCAAATGGTGGCATTTTTAAATATAGAAAGTGAAACATGACAGTTAAAGTGTCTGACTTGATGTAGGAAGCAGCGGAAAACCTGAATTAGTCATCTTCTCATTCACAAAGATCATGTGTCGAGCTATGGGCTTTCAATCCATTGTTTCTCATGCTTGATAGATTTCAAGTGGCTCAGATACCCGAGCAAAAGCCTGTCACCGTGGAAACCAAGACAACAACCCAGGAGCAGCGCAACTCTTTCTTTGGTGGGAAGTCCTTCTGTTCGTCCTCGGGCTTCAGGAGGTGCGGCCTCTCTCCGTGTCTTTGTGTCTCCCTTGCTGTAGTCGCTTGTGTTTGTGACGGTTTAAAGTGCTCTGAAGTGGCAGGGAATTATCAGCACAAAGATTCTGTGAGCTCATGCTCCTCCGGCCAACTCGGATTGATGCAATTAGTTTGACGGGGGAGGAAATTAAACGCGGTGTGATCGGTTTAACAGAGGCTCAGTCTGTGAAATTATTTGGAAAATGAGCCTCTTTTGTTTCCAGCTGACTGAACGTGAACGTGTACCAGCCCTCTTTGTGGCCAGTCAGAGCCGAGTCAGCACTCTCATGGAAGGGCCGGCCTATTATGAAAACCCTGGCAGTTTTTCCCCCCACACGCCATGTTATGCTCATTTTCTGACTCATACTTAGAACCACTTCAAGGGAGTGCAGAATTGATCCGAAATTAGCTCAAATGTAGATAATGACATTACAGTGTTATAACAGTGTTGTAAGTGTGTAATAAGCGACTTCACATTCATTATCGACTCTTTTTCAGGTGAAGAAGTGGAGAGAAGTGGTACGATAACACTACCTCGCTGAAGATGACCTCATCATCGGCAGACGACTTGACGGCAGGCCCTGGGAGGGGGGCGGGGGGGCTGCTACCAACAGAACACAGCAGCCAACTGTCACCAGCTCAAGTTGTCTCCAGTTACGTGATGGGAGGAACATAACTGTATTTATTGTTAGATGAATAATTATTGTATTTTAATTCGACGTAACTGTCATCAAAGATCCACTTTATGAGGAGGAGCGCACCTTCCTTCACGTTGCAGCTGTTATTTCTAAAAGCACGCGAGAGACACGCTGTGGTGGCTTTGGGGGGTGACATTCGGATGAGGGTCAGACGCACTGTCAGCCCCAGGTTTGTGCTTCCATATCAAAATAGATACAAGGTTCCACACACATGCATAGACAGATCTCTGCACACACAGTCAAGGGTAACCTCGGGTGGGCACATAAAAATACATGTTGAGTCTTCCATGTGTGCACTAAAGAGGACAAAGTCAGAGATAAAGTGTGGACTTTATGAGTGGAAAACTTTACACACTAAAAACCACTGCACATTGACCCATTTCTTATTGTTTTTATCCTTATATGGATATTGATCCAATTGTCATGACCCGATGACATAACAGGTTTGAAGTCAGTGCACTCAAACTGACATCAGTAATCAGCAACCAGGCACCATCATATGCAAGAGTTTTTTACCCCTTTGACATATTTTGCTCGTCTCTGCATTGATAAGATGAAAGGACCAGAGGAACATGAAACACAGCAGTAGAAATTGAAGCAAGTATGAATGGGGGCTATCATTATTATACCCGGCAGCGACTACCTGCTTTAGTTGATGCAAACATCATTTGACATTTCTTAAAAGCAATGTAATCACCACATCAAGTATTACACATAAAACAATCCTATTCTATTGTTATCTTAAGCAGCATCCCGTGTCGGCGACTTTAGGTTTCAGCCCAGTCGAAACAAAATTCTCCCACTAAATTCTCCTGAACTTCATTTGAGAAGTAATCACTATCAACAAATTACTCAGTAAGAACACTTGCTCACAGTTACTTGCGTTTTTAAGCACCGGCAGGTAATGAGCGGCCAAAACTTGACACAGATCGCAGCATTTCTTATGAGCCTGCATTTCAGTGGTTATTATTTGGGGGACGGGGGGTGTAAATAGCTATATCTCACTTTTGTAGAAGAGAACTTGTAAATGATTGTACATATGTAAATATGGGTGGGAAAAGGTTTTTGGTTTTTTTTAGCATTCTGTACGTAAGAGGTGATGTATTAGATCTAGAGGGCAAAGACTGACAGTCTTCTTCCCCAGCAAGCACCACATTGGGTCACAGAGCTGTCGAGTTTCTTACACAAATTAGGAGGTACACACTGTCAATTCACAGGCCAGGGTGATTGAAAATGATTCTACAGTCCAGAGAGGTCCATGTCATATTTACGGGGAAGATCTACACTTTTCTTTGTCATCCTTGCTTCTCCATACTGACTGAGGACACTGAGAGCGTAGACTTTTGCCAATGCCAAAGTCCCTGACCAGTAATACAGACAACAGACAAACCCATAAGATGCAGATTAAAAAAGTGAACTATAACTCAAAACTGAAAAGTTTTTTTTGGCCAGGTCGTTTCTGAAAACTTTTGAGCGAACAACTGAGAGAGAAAAATCAGCAGTGTTTGACGATGAGACCCGGCATGAACTTCAGACACCTGAATTCTGACATAAACAGTCGACAGTCAAAAATCGTCTCCCCTCAGACACAGACTCCCGCTTTTATTCACCGTACTCTTAATTGAATAAACCCCCCAGTGGCTGCGGAGGATTAGTGGTTGAGATTCCTCAAAGCCCCGCAGCTCAGCTGGCTTTATGTGACATCTTTGCGGGTTTGAACGAGTGTACTGTAATCATAAAGGGGTTTTTAGTGGCTCATTTTCATATTTTCTTACGTCGTTACAAGGAACATGACAACATGTCTGGAAGACAAGGATATTTATTGGCTGAAGCAGTTCCATGTTTTCTTTTGATCTGTTTTTATTATCAGTACTATTGCTATGTTTTCAAGCTGAAGTGTTGCTGGCAGAATGGAACAATAGAGAGAAAAAATATGTAGATTGCTTTATAATATGAATTTTTTTCCTGTATGATGTTTTTACTCTTGAAATAAAGGAGTTGTATTTTAAACGCTGTGTTTTGTATCACTGCTGACTTGGCAGGGAGACAAAGACAGAGAGAGACAGTGGTGCCTTCGTTAGTTAGGAAGTAGCGCCCTCTAGTGGTACTTTGAATTAAGTGTACACAAACATACAAACAATTTGACCCCTTTTCTCTACTCTGAAATAAATTCTTGGATAAATAACTAATATTGTATATAATATGATACAAACTTGCAATATACTGGTAGTATGTGAATATACTACCAACACACACATATCTATAGCAGCCACAGTAAATACCATGTTTTCAAGACTAGTTACGTCACTTAAAATTCTCTTTATCTCAGTGAAGTGTAGTGAGTCCGTTCCTATTGGTTACTTCAGACAGAATCGAACATCAGACACAAATCCTGAATGAAAAGTGGCTCTGAATTATTTCTAGAGCACCAGAGGGAACGCTTTCACATGGTTGTA
Organism: Mullus surmuletus; assembly: GCA_903171835.1. Taxonomy (NCBI): domain Eukaryota; kingdom Metazoa; phylum Chordata; class Actinopteri; order Syngnathiformes; family Mullidae; genus Mullus; species Mullus surmuletus. The sequence goes on from CAESWR010000859.1 coordinate 112,885, forward strand.
CTTCATCCTGAACCAAATAATGATTAAGTAGTGATTCATTTGGATTCACGCCACATTCAGATGCATTTAAACAACTGCAAACAGCTCTCTCACTGCCCAGGAATCTTTACACAAACGCTACGCCCAGGGGGGAGGGCCGTGCGCGGTATCCAAGATCATTTAATCATTCACCCCCTGCCCGCTCAGGAGGGGGTCTTGTGCTGCTCTTGGTTCGCCTTGAGTTTAAGTGCAACCGCCATGGTCACACAATGGTGTGTGACCCCCCCACCAACCATCACATGCTGATTCAATGGACACTGCCTCAATTCTTAGTGCTCATTTATTACTCAAAGTTTACTTCCTTCATATTTTCTGACAGTTTTACACACACACACACACACACACACACGCAACTTCAATACATTTAAAACTTCAGTGTGGTCTGGAGGGAGCTAGCTGGGGGCGCTGGGGGGGACATTTGCAGCTCTACACAAACAAAAACACAGCCAAACAACCATCAGATACAACCGTCTACCGTCTGAGTGTCACAGTCACTCAAACCTGCCCAACAAGTTATTCACATCAATCCGGACGTGTCCTCAACTGAAGTTAGCAGAACTCACATCCTTCAGGCGATCAAGTTGAATGTTTTTGCAGTCACTTAGAAGGCGAGGAGTGGCTTTTAGACGGCTATTCTTTGAGTAATTTCTAAAACAAAAAAAGGACCACAGAAGTTAAAACTTTTGCTTAATGGTCTGCCTGTTTTCGAAGGCACACGTCGGTTAGAGTTTTGTCGCCAAGCACTGGGTAATGCTGCTCGGTTGGCTGGTTTGTGATTTACTCTTCTTTGTGAAATTGCCGCGGACGCCCTGTCCAGACAGGAAATAAAGGATGGGATCCAAGCAGCTGTTGGCGCTGGCCAGTGGACGGGTCACCTTGTAAGCGATGCTGGAGGCCTCCAGCAGATTACAACTGACCTGGTGAAAAGAAACAAATCAGATGAGTTCCTTGTCAAAGACCTTGACTATTTACATTTGGAATAAAGAATGTGTGTATCCTCACCTGTGTGGGATCCACCTGCCTCAGGTATCTAAACGAGTAGTAAAGACTCCTGGTGAGGTGGAAGGGGAGGAAGCAGAGCATGAACGCTGCCAGTACGATGATGATCATCTTCACCGACTTCTGCTTGTACTGCTGGCCTTGCCGCCCTCCCCTGGGTCCTCTCTCGGACCCCCAGCGCGGCTCCAGGAGCTTCCGGACCATGAGGCCATAGCACACCATCACCACCATGAAGGGCAGAGCGAACATCAGCACTGACACGGCTGAACTGTACACAAGGAAGTCATCGAAGAGCTCCGGGCTGGTGGTGTCGTAGCAGATCCTCTCTTTGTCCACATCTCTGGGGAGGGACAATCACATTATCGGACTGTAATTCGACTTTATGTGACATCAAACCACAGACAACGAGATTGAGGAGATGGAAGAGAAGAGATAAAGTGTAACACAGATATTTAGAAGCCTGGTTGTCTAGTGGAGTGTTCCATTAAGGCCACTAAGATAAGAAGCTTGGCAAAGTGGCTGCGCCCAAATAAATCAATAGGCAACTGTTTAGCACCAATAGAAACACTTACAAGACAAAGCACTGGGGTGCTAAAGAAGAAAGAGGCAAAGAATCGACAGAAATCGTAATGACCTTGTTCTTGAGAAGTAGAGAACAGGCGCCTGGCAAGATAAAACAATTGCCCACACCGCCACGGACACCAGCTTGGCCCGACGAGGACTGACCCAGTTGAGGGACCGGACCGGATAGCAGATGCCGATGAAGCGATGCAGACTGATGCAACAGAGGAACAGAATGGACCCTACCAAAAGGATATTAACAAACAGTGAGTTCACTTATCGTCATCTCTTACCATGTAATTCATTGAGGATATCATCTTGTTTTTACTTGACAAGATACTATATCATAATATATTGGCATTAGGTAATTTCATGATTATCCTGCCCTGTCCTGTCTTGTCCTACCCAACCCAGCCCAACCCAACCCAACCTGACCTATCCTATCCTATCCTACCCTGTCTTATCGTATCCTATACTATCCCATCCTATCCTATCCTATCCTATCCTATCCTGCCCTGTCTTGTGGTATCCTATCCTATCCTATCCTGTCGTATCCTGCCCTGCCCTGTCTTATCGTATCCTGGCCTATCGTATCCTGTCCTGCCCTGTCCTGCCCGATGCTATCCTTTCCTATCTTTGTCCCCTCCTATCCTAAACTATCCTATCCTTGTCTCTTCCCGACCCTACCCTACCATAACCTACCCTTTCATACCCTACACAGTCCTATCCATTTCGCTATCTTATAATATATCACAGTGCATAGCATAACTGTATACTGCATTATACAAATATAAAATAACTATATATTGTACATCACATACTGCATCGTAATAAACTGCTATTGTTACGTTATCAGGGAATACTTGCTCATAATTTCATCAATATCATAGGTTCAGCACATAGTACATGACATCAAGTTGTATTGTGTGTGTCTGCTTTGATGTTACCATATAAGTTTGCATAAAACAGGAAGCGTATGAGTTTGCAGAATGGTTCACTGAAGGGCCAGTCATTTTCATCAGCGTAGTAGTAGATGAGGAAGGGCAGCGTGAAAACGTAGAGTGTGTCACACATTGTCAGGTTGAACATGTAGATGGTGGACGGCTTCCAGCGCTTTGTGCGGAACACGATCACGTACAGTGCTGTAGTGTTCAGCGCAAGGCCGATCACAAAGACCAGGGCATAGCTCACAGGGAGGAGGATGTATTTGAAATCCTCTTGAAACTGACAGGTGTACCCACTCTTGTATATGTAAGTGGTGTTGTTAAAGGTGGCCATGTTGGTTGTAAGGACACCTGATGAAGAAGATGAGAAAAGGGGAGTGTTAATCTTTCAAGTTTTTTTTCTTCTCAGTGTTGTGGTTATCTGACATTAAATCTCAAGATATATGACAAGCGCATTGTTTTTAAAATAACGATACACTGATGCACCCTACTGTTTGACTAGTGTCTGACTTTGTAAAATTTACATCATTCTTATGATGAGAAACAATTTGATGATGTTCCGTAAAGCTTTAGGTAATTGTTTCCACAATGAGGAGAGCGCTGGAACAGAAATATTAATGTGTATTTGTACAGATGTCAAATAGACATTTACATGTACATCTACAAAAAAGATTTCAAATTACAGTCTTAAAAGGAGCACATCAGTTCGGTGGCAACATACTGCCCATACTGCCATCTTACATCACCTCCACGCCTCACTACAAATCTGGGCCATATTGATTTGGGTCAAATTATTTATTTTGACTGAAAAATTATATTGACAAATTATATTGAGCGTCAAAATCTGATACACTATACACATTTTTTTGTGCGAGGAACAATGGCAAATGGATGTGGCATGTGACGTGGACCTGGATTACACTTGATAATGTGCCAGGCCTTTCACTTTGACGTGCCCAAGCACGGATCTATATAACATCACAGCATGTCTCAACTTAACTCACTTGCATACTTGTGAATCACGATCAAATTTGATTACATAATCCGCAGTAGTTTTATCTTGATCCATCCCATTCAAAAGGCACGTCAGAGGAAGTGAATCACTTAACGCTGACCTCTGTGGTAATTGCCTTCCTCTTTGACATAGAATTAACTCAGATAGATGAGAACTTTGATAGATCCAGAGAGGAGCTGAGTTCTCGCCTATGTTAAGTGAAGACAGACATCCATTATTCTATTTCTAATCTTACTGCTGACTAAATAAAAGAGTTGGTGTGAGACTGGTGTGCTCTTTAAGACGGATAAAGATGTGAGAGGAGTGTAGACCTCTTATGGAATGTGCAGCGCGATATCTGCTCTATTGTCTCGTCCGACTGGTTTACCTTTAAGACAATCATGATAAGTGTCAGTCTAGCTTTCACTCTCTGAAGCATACAAGGAACACAAGCACACGCAATCCGTGCAAATCAGTGGATAGAACTGTACAGTGTATTTCCATGGATTTAACCTTCAATGTTTTTGTAGTTTTTTGTAAAAATGTTGGTATTTTAGTTTCCTCACATTAATTAGACATCCTTGTTGCTCACATCTAAGTACACTCCATATGAGTAAACACTCTCTTACCAGCTCACAAACAAACACACCACTCCCAGCAAACTCACCACTCCCTCGTCTTTGTTCTTGTTGTTTTTTTGAATGACAAGAGAATTACATGTTAAATTTCTACAGATTCATTCGGTATCTAAAGATCGATCCAAGTTAATTTGACATTAAACAATTCCTGATTTGTGTAAGAGCCCCCTGGAAGACCGTCTGAAAGCCCCCGATTGCATTCTGGGGGGGGTGATTTTACCCCGCAAATAGCAGAACGAGCCCCTCCGCCAGGACCTTGTAAACAAGATTTATGTCCCCACAACAATAGGAATACCTGGCACACACACACACACACACACAGAAACTTTAAATCTTGTGAAAACACGCGATCCGCAGACGGCTCGGGCGGACGGTCTTCTGTGGCAGCAACCTTTTCTGGAAACATTTAGAGCAGCTGTGTTCTCGCTGCACAACAGCTCGTGTTTTGGCGCTTTCCTCGTCAAAGTTTTCCAAAACCTCGCGAGTGAGAGAGCGGGAGACAGAGGGGGAAAGGAAGGAGCAGCAGAGGAATAACTTTTTAACTGAAAACAGATTCTGTTTGGAGACCCTTGCGCCTCTCTGTGTGTTTCCCTCACTGCTCTGCACGCCTCTCTCTTGACTTTTCCGTTGGTTTCGTTCCTCCAGCTTTTCATTCCTTTACAGTTCAAACAGGTCATGAAAACACACACACGGCCGTCGTCTCCGTAACTTCACATGCAAACATCACATGCCAGACTTACTTGTTTTTTTCACTTCACTGATGACTTCACCTACAGCGCTTTCCCTTCTTTTCCTGACATTCTTTTCCTATTTATCCTCACCATCGCCTGCTGGTTGCTCTTTCCTTTCCCTCCTCAAATCGGCAGCAGGTTCAACTTAGCAGGCGACAGTAGTGAGACGGATTGGCCTCTTCCGTGGCCCCCCTCCCCAAATTCTTTCTGCGGTGTGCATGCCAAACTAACACATGAGCACCCCGCTTCTAAACACCCCACCGCAGAATAACCTGCTTAGTGACTCGAAACCTCCGATTTGCATAAAGTTACTCACAATTTTGCAGCGCCGTCGCTTCTCCAGACCGTCCTGCGTCGACTATCACGCTTAATTGATCCTCATGCAATACAGGAAGTTTTTCTGTGTGTATGATTTGAGCCTGAATGTGCACCTCACACACGCGAGTGGGTGTTTAACCTGCAGAGGTGTGTGTGTGTCTGACAAGTTTAAGCCTGCAGGAGCAGTTGGGCCCTGAGGCTGACATTTCAACTGCTTGTCGGGCGCCGCGTGGGGAGACGGACTCGTGAGAGATGGCCCCAGCCTGCAACTGTTCAAATATTTGTTGTTTCTCTTTGGTCATAAAAGTATACTACACCTCACCATGTTATGTTTGAATATTTAAATGTTTACTATACTACTGCTATACTACTATGATCACTATTATTGCTACCATTGCTGTGACATTAGAGGGCTTATTGTGGTTCTTTGAAATGACTTAAATCGTTGGACTGTGATTATTTGAATAGGTTTTAGATCTTTTGGGGTCAGAATTAAAGACAAAGAACGCACAACTATTTTGGTGAGGAAAGAATATGTGTAAATATAAACATTTCACGTCCAGAAAACTAGCACTCTCCAAAAACACATTTCATATCATCCATGCTATTAGTGCTTTGAAGATGGTTACTAGAATGACAGCAACATGGATTTTCTTACCTTGTTGTGGGCAGACAAATACAGAGCCCGGAGCTAAATCCCCTGAAAAATCAGACTCCAAAAGCATCCTGACAGGAACCTAACAAAAACAATATGAGCCGGTAATAAGTGTTTGCCATTTTCCTCCGTGCCGCTGGTGGAAAGTTATGTGAGTGGGCGTTGAGGAGATGCGTTTGGCTTCGCTGAACGTGAGTGCGTGCACATGTGTCACAGTATCTGTGTGATACCTTCAGTGTTATACTGAGAGGAAAGGTGAGAAGGAGCACTTAATGTCTTACCTGCTCCAGAAACCGCGTGTATTAATGATTACAAGGCCCTCATCCATAACCTTGGAAATCACACGTGGAGGCGTGAATAAATAAAAAAAAAACAACCCCAAACCTTTTCTTCACCAGCTACTTTTCCTCGCGCTAAAATGAATGCTTCCAGGGTTCTCTTGTTTTATTTTTGCTGTCCTCCATTTTGAAAGACTATTTTTCAGGACCTGGCGAACCATGCAGCAATCTGCTGAGGTCTGGCTTTAGTTGTACCAGAAATGTGGTCAGAACTTTCGGAGAAACAATAGCAGTAACATTTTTTTTCCATCAGCCACTAACATGTTTTAACCTTGAGAAGTTTGTAAATTCCATTTAAGTGAGTGAGTGAACTGGAGTGTATTATGAAAGTATAATTTGGATATGTTGGGGCAGCACTGGATGTTACACTGGGACGCTCTATACTGGGAAGTGTTTCTAATATCCATACAAACTGGACGGCAGAAATTTTAGAAAGTCTATTTAACACAACCTCGGCCTGCAAAGCATGGAAATACTGTGATTAAGCCTGCTTTGGGGTTGGTTGCCACATGGTTCTGTAACATGAATTGAGTAAATTAGGCAAAAATGTACTGCCATTTTGTATTTTCTGTGTAATAATCTAGAAAAAAAGGATCTTGAACACGATGTATCGGGCAGGAAAAGTCAAATTTAAATGATTAAACTCATTGTCACCATGAACTGCTAAGGAGCCCCTGGAGGACTCTGGAGGACCCCCCCCCACACACACACACACACTCACATATATCACTTCCGATGGGGGCTGCAGACATGCACGCTGACAGAGTATCAAAGCAGCTGCTGCCGGTGCCAGCTCATTACAAAAGCTTTCAAATGCCCTCCATTGTAACGTATTCCTTTAATTGTTCACTCATCAGCACCCACTTCCAAATGAACCCGGCGACCTTGTTTACCCCCATGGATGTGTGAGAGGAGCCCTCTTTACCACAAATAAATGGACCCTAAAACCAGAGCCATCGGTAATTGTACACTCATTTCTATACTGCGTATAAGAAAAAAACTGTTCTGTTCTCAAAAAATAATCTGTAAATAATTGCCAGTTTAGTGCATCACCCTCATGGCTGATCCCCTCAATTAGTATTTATAGTGAAATTATTATTATATTATATTGACAACAATGGGAAATAACTTGCACAAATATTTGGCTCGTAAATCTGATGATAAAATATTGGTAAAATACCCCAAAAATGTCCATTTGACTTAATTTAGATTCTCATGAATGGTTTGACAGCATTTTTGATATATACGATAATAATAATAAGAAAAGCCAAATAAAAAAGGTTTCCCCGGCTATTTTATCGATTTCTCCTAAATCGACTGCGGTTTCTTGTTGCTATGCAGCCCCGCGCGCAGCCTCCCGTCACCATCACCATCGTCTCCTTGAGCATCCTTGAAAAACACCGACGCTCAGCGGATAAACCTTCGGCGCTGGCAAAGCTTTCGTGTCCGCGCTCGTTTCGGGGCGGCTCTTCCAGCACGGAGGGCTCGCTGGTGACACTGGGGAGGAAGGCGGAACAAGGGGGGCGAACACCCCCCCCCCCTCTCCCCCCTCCCCGCCCCCCCCAAAACAACAATAACAAAAAACAACGTCTCTCCAGCCTCCCCGCTCTCCGGTGCTCTGGCTGCAGTTCGGGATGCGGCCGCTGGGGGGAGCCATTGAGCCGAGATGCTGGAGGGCTTCCCCGTCAGTCCGTCTCCCCTCCCTCCATCCCTCCTCTCCTCTCCTCTCCTCTCCTCTCAGCTCGGCTCGGCACACAGCAGCGAGTCGCTGTCTCTCCTCGTCGACTCCGCTTCTGCTCCGCATAAACTAGCCATTTATCACCAATCATGGCCGCCGGAGTGCAGATCTAAGTCCCGCTTCCCCTCCCTGTCGTCTGGAGGGAGGACTCGCTTTTTTCTTCTTTTTTTAATTTTTTCTTACAGGAATTATTATTATTTAAAAAAAAAATATTATTAATAATAATAATAATAATAATAATAGCAGTACGGCGCTGTTTCTGGAATTACAACACGCTCGACTCGGGAAACCCCATCCATGTCCATCCTCCACCATGCAGCCGCCGCCGAGGAAGGTGAGTGAGTCCCGGAGAGCCGCGATGATCCGAGCAGACAATGACACACACATCAACACCCGACCGTGTGTGTGTGTGTGTGTGGGACTGGGCGCACACACACACACACACACACTCACACACACTCACACAAAAGGGCGCCCGGTGCGGCGAGATAGCGGTGTTTATTCGCATGCTAGCGGTGTTTGCTAGCGGGGTCAGATTCTCCCGCTGACATCAGCGTGCGTCCGAGCGGCCGTTAGCGTCCGACCGGGCGCGC
>CAESWR010000859.1:121958-141185 GCA_903171835.1 Mullus surmuletus
GTTAACACACACACACACACACACACACTCACACACTCACACACACACACACTAGGGCTGGATATCATTTAAAATGTTTCGATACGAGTACCGATACCGATACCCTTAAAACGGTAGCTGATACCAACCGGATACTTTGTTCGATACTTTTTGTTACTTGTAAATTTTACACAAACGCATTTTGAAAGTGCTGAAATGACGCTCCCGGTTATTGGCTGCAATTAAAACCATAAAACCATAAAAACAGTCTTTTTTTTTCTAGGTCTGGGTACAAAAACAACCGATTGCAGGTATCGTTTGCCAGGCGCAGTTTTGATCCTACTCAGTACTGCGCCGTTTCGGTAGGTACCTGAAAGGTATCAAATACTGGTACACAGATCTAACATACACACACATACACACGTTTTAAACAGGTCCTCTTGTCATCCACACACACCACCTCAATTGTAAGTGAGTGATTAAAGCGCAACAATATGTTTTAATTACTTGTATGGAGTCGTTTATCACCAGCCTTGGCCTCTCCTGTTCATTTTAATTTATTAACTTTCACTCTCACTTCCAAGAACGAAATGAGGAAAAATACCGATATATGTGCCCCTGCCAATGTGGCTGGCACACACACTCCACTTAGATCCCAGTGCTGCAACCGCGGTGTATCAGTATTTGGCTGTCGGGATACTAATAATTCCTCTCCCGGTGCGACACGTACAGCCTTCTTAGTGTTGTGTCTGCGCCTTGGCACATCTGTTTACGGATTTAGCTTGTCTGACTCATAGATTATTTTTTATGTGGTTTTCGATTCAAGAGGGCCTGAAGCGCTTAATTAGAACGACAATGCTATCTATTTATTCGTCCTTGCAGTTCCGTATTACCGGCAAACTGGGAGTAGACACGGTAACAAAGAACACATGTGAGGTGTAATGTTGGAAAATAGTCCGGCGAAGCTACAGTTTCAGCACACCTGGAATTTTTCATTTTTCCCTGACTGCAAAATGAACTTTTTGGCACGTCATCAGTGCAGCGCGCATACCGGGAAAATATTTTTACAGGCCAGAAAGTGCACTGTGTATAATGTGACTAAAAACGACTGGGCTGACCTCTGAGGCCTCTCTCTTCTTCTTTAACTCCTTTTATTTTTGGCGGCTCAAAGCGGTGACGTCACAGTTAGACTGCTGGGTTAGAGGTATACTGTAGCCTCAGCTACACCCAACACTCCAAAATCACTGCAATCCAAACCTGTCTTTTTGCAGGGATTTGGAATGATTTAACCCCTCAGTGACTGCAAATATTGCTGACGATTCAACAGTATTTGCTGTTAATTTTCGAATTCTAACACAACCAGAATCAATTATGTTTTTTTTTAAGGCCAAATTGTGTTGAACGGAAGCTATGTGTAATTCCAGGCCAGAACAAAGACTTTCATTACTATTGCATATATTACACATTTGTTAAAACATCTCTCAGCTTTCCAAAATACATCACAGCAAGCCCCGAGCCTGTAGCTGAAAATAGCCACTGTGACACTGCACTGTAAATTCAGCCGAGCCGCCAGGTGCCAACATTATGTCAGCCGGCAGAACCGATAATTAAACACGGCAGACGTACTTAACTAGATGTGAGCCGCCTGCGAGAAAAAGATGGAAGAAAATGGGGATGCGCAGCCTATACTGGCGGCCAAGGTCTGCCGCCTCCTGCATCCGATTGCACAACGGCAGCTTTTACTTTCACGTGACCTTTAATGCATTGCGCATTTTATATTGCGTTTCAGTTTCCCCCCATAACAACTGTCTCGGTGTCTTGTTCCTCCTCCTCTGTTGCTTCGTCTTTCCGACGTGTCAATCCCTCATCCTCCTCACGCTTGTCCTCGCCTCTCTGTCTACTCTTAGTCACACTCTCCCACCTTTCGTATTCTTCATTATCTGTCCCCACAGCCCCATCTACCCCCCCCAACATGTCTCTCCATCACTGTTCCTCCTGTCTCTCCTGGCGGTTTTTTCGCCACCCATGAGTGATAGAAGGTGTAATCAAGTGAACTCATTTCGGTCTGATAATGTAACGAACCACTCCCTCCTTATCTTCAAAGACATGGAACATGAAAGAAAGGGGCTCTGCAGTGTGTCCTCGTGTGTGTGTGTGTGTGTGTTTGCTTGTGTCTATGCAGTGTAATGTTGTTTTGTCTAGAAGAGTCATGAATTTGCCCACTGTTACTCTGGTGAATAGGCGATGGAATTCACCCGACAATGCACAATGACCTTCACAGTGACTGTGTGTTGGCAGGAGTGTGCGTGTGCGTGTGTGTGTGTGTGTGTGTGTGTGTGTGTGTGTGTGTGTGTGTGTGCGTGCGCATATTAAGGGCTCTCTGTCTGTTTTTTTTGCACATTGTGGGACTGAAGGTTAAATCCTTGTGTCTGACCTCCTAAATTAATTTTTGTAAGAGGCCCTCATCTTTGCAGGAAGTCTGCACTTGAAGGCTGCTAAGTGGTGTTAAAAGTGCACCGTCAGTCAACTCCATATGGAAAAAAAAAAGCATCCAGGCTCTCAGAAACTTAGCAGTGGGGAAAAAAAAGTGACACTGATTGTTGCATTGATGAATTACTGATGTGGGATGTGTGCGCTCCTCTCAGGTGATGCCGGCACTGAGCATATCTCAGACAGATGGTAGCTGTTTAGGGTAGATATCTAAATATGGATTCACCCCACAAGGGAATCATAATTTTTTTTAAATCCGGATTTACTGAACTTTGTCCGTGCGGAAAAACCTGGGAGAACATTTGGCCAGTGCTCCAGAGAACCAGCTCTAATACTTAGAATCACCACCCTAATCAGGCGTTAGCTGGAGCAGGCCACAGTGGTCCGCCCACTTCTCAGCCGCAGTCAATCACTTCTGCCACTCTTCATTAATGCGACACCCACAAACACAGGAGGGACTATTTCTGCAGCCTCCCACCATTCCTTTTGAGCTTGTGCTACGGCAGCCACCACCTCCCATGCTCTTCCATTATCATTAATTGCTGTACCTACCTTTTTCATTTTCTCTCCATTATCGTATCTCCTTAGGTCAACGTTCACAGTCGGCTCTCTAAACATGTCATGTTATCAATGCTGACATTTGTGGATTGTGTAATTCTGTTGTGCACACATGTAGACATGCTGTTCAAAATCATTTTAGATCTTTGCAAGTGCTCACACTCATTTATTTAATTGTCAATTGATTAAGAACTTAATAGAAAATTAATACATGATGATCATCAGTTAGTTGTTTATCATATAATCAGGCAGGAAATTTGCCCTTTTTGTCTGTTAGACTTCGAGATGCCACTCACGGCTACTCATCCCACACTTAGAAATGCTCTATACCAGATATTAGATATATTAGATATCAAGCAACTATTAGCAGTATAAAGGTGTGGGGGAATCATTATGTCCTGAGTGCTGACTGCGGTCAAACTCCCTCTGCATTTGTTGATATCTAAGCTTGCTTGTTCTGTTTTGGTGGCTAACCCGGCCATGCATTCATGTTACTCATAGGCCTTCTCACCGCATCCCAACATCAACATTAACTAGCTTGAGGCGTGAGCACAAGCCACAGGCGGAGCACGTGATTGGTGGACGTAGACCCTTCAAAGTCTGTCCCAACCAAGAAAACGTTCCGAAACAAAGTTCTGATAAAGAGAAGCAGAAGAGTCAACAATGGTTCCGCATGGAGACCCCTCTGTTATACTTGTGCATTGCTTCTATGCCGTACCCTTGACGGTAGTGCACCTTCCAAAGTTCTGCATCAGGATTGAAAGATGTGCAGCAATTCACCACCAATGGGAAGCTATAGTTCGTCGTGGAACTTTCAAAACTGTGGAGGAAGCCCCTAAAACACCTAAGCGTAAAGGCACCCGTAGCGGTTGCTACGGGTATTGAGTTGAGTTGACTTAAGTTGAACAGCAAACGCTTCTATTACAAATACTGCGTCTCTGAGGCATAGCTATGTCGGCCATAGTGTCTGCTGAGGCGAAGAGAGGCCTGTCGCCTGCTAGTACGATTGAAGCAGTCCATCCTAACACACATTTTTCATCATCTTGAGCTGTCAACACTTTCTGCAATGTGAACAGATTCTCGCCAGCAGTAGATGTTTGTTGTTGATTTGATGCCTGGATGTGGCAATATTGTTGGTTGATTGTGTGCCTACTTTAGTCACATCTTCTTCACGAAAAGAAAACATGATCTATAGAATACAGAGAAATTATATCTACAGTATATATTTTACTTTTCATAAGGGTTAAAAAGGTTTAAAAATTATTTTAATTCTCACCTCACTTGTTTTTGACTCACCTTTTATTTTTGTTTTGTAAAGTGACTTTGAGTGCCTTGAGAAGCACTATAAGAATAAAATGTATCAATAGTATTATTATTATTATTATCATTTCAACTTTAGTTGAATAGACAGCTGACAGATCTGCAGTGGAGGTTATCATTGCTAGATTCATGACTTTTAGTGATTTCATGCTACATTTAATCTAAAATGAGATGATACAGCAACTGAGGAAAAAAAAAGAAGAAGTCATTCATTTGGATGCGTCAGCCCGGCAGGAATTGGCATTCAGCATCGACCCCTTAAGAGCAGGAAATGGCAACGTTTAAGCTCTGATCCCAAATCCCCACGATGATCTAAGCATGGAAGCATAGATGGTTGATCATTGCGGATAACGTGACTTATTGGATGTTTGACGCATCTTTTTCTTTTTGTTCCCCTCCAGGTCAAAGTGACACAGGAGCTGAAAAACACACACACGGACCAGATGACAAGACTGCACTTTAAAAACCAGACCGAATGTGACCTGCTGGAAGACATGAGGTATGAATGAAGGAACACTCTCTCATCCATTGCAGCTGCGGAATGCACACAGCGACCGCCAGATGATTCCAGATCTATTCATCGCTGCTGATGTGTTTGGAATGAGCGATGGAGGAGTGGCATGAGAAAGAAAGGGAGGAGGAGTATTGACATATTCCTGTTCTTTTTTTTGTTTTTTTTTTTGGGAGAGGGACAAAGGGTCGGGAAAATGACGAAGGAATTTCCTGCTGCCCTCTTCCTGTTCTCTGACTCTGCTTCTTTTCTTCCTCTCTTTCGTCATTTCTCAAATTTCATTCTGTCGTTTCATCGTTGGCTTTGATCCTCCTTTCTCGTTTGCTTTGACAGTGTTTTTAAAACATTTTTTGGTCCTCGGTCTCCGCATTTCTCCTTCTCGTTTTGGCTCAGCTCTGTTTACTCATGACGTGCGTGTGCGCCTGGCAGTTTTCCCTTTTGGATTTGGCAGCGGGAGGGAACCCTGGTTTCTTCACACGCTCTCATTTTCTCTGTTGACTAAGCATTGATTATTTATGACAGCAAACTCTCTAATACTCTGTGCCTCTCTGCTTCCATCCACGTCTTCCTCTCTGTTTCTCATTTTCACGCTATGTCTTTCTCTTTCTGAGACTTTCTCCCCGCCCCGTTTCACTCCTGGGGGCAGCTCCAGCTGTTTGAGAACAGATTGCCTTGTTGCTGCTGGGTTTTGGAGGGAGAACAAGGCCCCGGACCCACTTGTGGGAAAGAGGGGAGAGCCAGTTTAACATATGCAACCACAATGTGTTGGTTCTCTTGGTCGTTGAGGGATAGAGCTACATGCCACTGGGTAAAGATCTCCAAATTGGCGTTGTTGTAGTCGCGGTTGAAAGGCTCTGCCCGCAGTGTTTTCTCAGCGTTTTCCCCGAGCTTTTAATGTTTTGTAATTATTTCTGATGACACATTCTCATGGCGGACGGATCAGTAGCAGCAGGGTGTTTCAGTGATCAGTGGGACCGGCTCTCAACTGGGAGTCTGAGACTCGAGCCCCTGCAGCAACAAGCATCTGTCATTTGTCCTTGTCTGTCGCTGATGTTGCGCTCATCTGACTGTAGAAAGGGGCTTTTGTGACGGGTACCCTCGCGTATCAGGCATCAGATTGATCGTGGCTATCAGAAATTCCCATCACAAGTAACAGAGCACAGTTGCCACATAAAGTGTCCACTTATTCAATCTAGAGTTGCTCTCAACTGCTGTTAGCATTGTCACTAACAGCTGTCTCTTCAGCAGCACCGCACCTGAGGTGCTAAAAAGAGAGCAGCCAGCCAATATCCCAACTCTCCCCAGTTGCTCTAAACTGACTGGATAGTTAAGGAGGCAAAAAATGATTTCATTGCATTACCTGGAAATCACAGGGGGAGAAAAAGGGGGCATTGATTGTATTTACTAAAGCTTTAGATGTTTATGGGTAACCCGAAGCTCGTGAAAGTGCGCTTCAAGATCGATACAATAGCATGAAAAAAAACGGCCAGAGCTTAAACTCAGAGAATATTGCATACTGCTGAGAGTTGGTGTGTATTGAAGAAAAGAGAAGAAGCTTTTCTGTTCTTTGAAAAGGATGAGTGATCACCCCCCCCGCCCCCCCCGGAAAAAAAATCAGAGGAAGGATAGATTGCATTTTAAACTGTACTGCAGCAGTTGGGCTGTCATTTCTTTCCTCAACGGTCCATTAACACTGTAGTTAACTCAATTTTATGTTGTAGAGATATCATATCATTTTATATGTTCGCAATCGTTCCAACTATGATGTTAATAACGCAGCTGAGATTCCCAGGGTGTAATAACCTGGCCCATCCAGGGGCAGAATGTACTGGATAACAGCAATGACCTCGGTTCTCTACAACAGACCGCAATCTGATAACTGATTGGTTTCAATTACCAACACATCTTCAATGTGGTGGACATAAAATCGGACATGGATGTGTTCATCACACACTAGCGAATGAAGCCGACACTACAATTTTAACTCTTAAATCCCAAAAGCTACTCTCAGGTAATTTACCCTAATGAATCCACATGCTGGCTTTAATCAGCAAACACAAAAAAAACATATTTTAGTGGAGACATTCATTTACAAAGTACACTCCCATCCCCTTACTCAAACCTGAACCATTGTAACTAACCCAACTGGTCAAGGCAAATGGCCGCCCCACTGAGCTGTGGCTCTGCCCCTGGTTTCTTCTGTTAAAAAGATTTTTCCGGGCCCCTGTTACCGGGTGCTTGCTCGTGGGAGATATATTTGGTGTAAGTCAGAGTGTGGTGTAGACCTGCCTAGAGATAACTATTTGTCAGTGCTATATAGATAAAATTGTACAGTACATTGTCTGTACCCTGACTATAAAAGAAACTTAAAACCTTAAGGCAGGGTGTTTAATCCTCCGGGGCTGCGTTTTAGGTGGAATAGTCTTAGGAGAGGGAGGATAAAAGAGAGAGAGGAGAAAACGATGACGAGTCGGTGGACACAGGGAGTCAACTTGGTGTCCTCAATCCAACTAAATCCCCTATACCCTTATGTCTGACACACACACACACACACACACACACACACATCCTCCAGTGCTGAGCATAAAAAAATAGGCCATATTTGTATTTACCTTTGACTGATTTCTGCAATGCTGTTCGTTGTTAGAGTGACAATTTACCAGAAGAATCCCAACTACAATTTTTTTTTCTTGCACCTTCTCTTTCAAATTACGCCCAATCCCAAAACCACATCCCAGTACCCACAACCACCAATAGTTGTGCTGGTTGTGGTTGTGGCTGTGGGAATCTTGATATGAGAAGTGAGCTGTAGAAATCGGTTGCCTTGTTTCATTTTTTGCACAGTTCATCTCTCTGGACACATTAAAATGCGGTTGCACAACTTGTATCTGCAAACACAATTCGATGTATTGTTTTTTTTCTATGAGAATAGATCAAGTGAAACCTCATGTTCCGACTTGCCCCTAAAGGCAAGCTCTTAAAATCAGTCTCCGAGATTTTGACAAAGTCCTTTTTCCTGAAGGTTATGTATTTCTACTTTCCATATGTGCAAAGGCTCGCAACATTGATTTCTTCTTTTATGGCTCAATCCGGAGTGCCGTGACACAACGGCTTCGGCTCAACCCACCGGCACAGTTTGTTTGATGTTGGTAAACGTTAAGGAACCTGTCAGTCACTTTGAGAGTGAGAGCAGGTTTTGAATTATATTTTTTCCTTTTGTGGTGGGATTTCACTAAGCAGCGGGCTCATTCGAACTCTGTCCTTGCCTCAGCCTGCTCCCCTCTGCCACCAGTTGTGAACCTCAACTCTGTGCTTACATTTATAAAACACACGTTCGGCTGCTTTGAGGCTCGGTTTGTGATAGGGTTCCAACAGGCACCAACCACACTTCCTTCCCTCTCCCTTGTCAACCTCCGGGCTTACACAAATTTTACACCATCTGAATGCAATGTTTCTCATGATTAGAGATTACTGACCATGATGTTGCATCAAATTAATAATCTCCAAACATATGCCAAGGCAGAGTGAATATTGTTTCCTGTGAGGGTGGCCTTGGCGACTAGGGCAGTGGCTTTACGAGTTTGTCACCGAAATTGTCGCACAGATTCAATTTATTAGATGTAATGTGCAATTTGTTAGGTGATGCCCTGCTCACACCGGACGTGGTGTGGTAGTTTCACCCCCTGGATTTTAATGTCTGTTTGTGAATGTGTGTATTAAAAGTGCTATTGTTCATATGGGGTAGTATAACGTGGTAAGTCACTGACATTTTATGGCCAGATCGGAGAGATTATCTGCAGATATCATTAAAACGTATTGGGTCTCCATGCTGAGCAACTAGATGAATGTGAACCCAAAAGCTATCAGAGCCCTGAATAATGATTTTCTCCGCCGCCTTCTCAGTCTTCATTCCAGCCAAGAAACTGATATTTGAAACAGAGTTTGAAAAAATGGCAATACAATAGATGGCTGTCACAATAAGACAAAGATATTCTGCAAAGGAACATTTACTTTATGTTTTAATGAAAAGAACAGTGCTGCTAACAGGTTTTTTTTGGTCGTAGTGTAGAATCTCAATTAGCTTGATTATTTCTTGTCCCGCTAAAGCAGCGTGAAAACATGACCACCCTACTTCGCTTCCCTCTATGTCTGATTCATGTTGCTCGTCCTCTCGTCACCTATTTCTGCCTGTGTCCTGTAAACCATTGATCTCAGTTGTTTTCCCACGTTTGATCATTCCCCTCTCTCTCAGCTTTTCAGCCCACTGCCCTCTTTGCCCTCACACACAAACACACACGCACACGCACACGCACACACACACACACACACGGTAGCAAACTGTAAACTTTAGTGCCCACTCTTAAGCACTTAAGTATTTCCTGTTAGACACACATTCATCTGCAAGTCTGGCCTTTTTCTTTATCCCGGTCTTCTTCATGCACAGCTGATGCTGACGCTGCTTTCTGACTCATCTACAATGCACTTACAAGCACATGTTGGGCACACTCCTACTTCCACACGAGTGGAAAAGGGCAGTGGGCTGAGAAGCTGAGGGAGAGGGGAATGATCAAACGTGGGAAAACAGGAGTGGAAGCAGGAGAGAGGGATAGATAAGGGAAATGTTAAATGGTAGCGGTTGTAAGAAGAGCATGGAATGATAAACAGCGACAGCGTGTGGGTAGAACAAATTAAGTCTGTGAAGAAACAAGTGTTTAAGTGACCCAAACACACATCATATAAACTGTACATTGTGTTTTCATTGCATGATGATCAAGGTTTAATTGCATACATGGCATACTTTTAATTGCAACATGATGGAAAACTGCTTATGTTATAAAACCACCTAATATGAGTTTTTGATTTTTTTCAGTCTTCTGTCATTCTCTTTGAAAAAACTCTGTGTTGCCTGTCTGCAGCCGATAATTGGGCTTCCATGTTTCTCCGCCACAGTGTGACCATTGCAGCAAGAAAAGCCTAGACATGTTCCGATACCCCAGTGAGGCTGTGTTTCTGTGTGTCTGTACCAGGGTTTATACCATCTGTATATTTTTGTATATTTTTATATTATATCTTTTTCCAAATTATTTAACCAAGATAATCATATTCAGAGGCAGCAAAACAGAATACAACAGATGCATACAATATTGTCAGCAACATTCATACACTAACCATGTGTATGTTTGGCTATTGAGTGCTCCTCATTAGATTGCTGGCAGTGCAAAATCTGAGCACAAAGAAATGGGAATGCTGTAATGCTAACAACCTCTCCAATGACATTGCTGGCATACAGCAAAGGATGGTACCTTTGTTTGGGCAACAGAGCTGTCACTGTCGACAGGTTTTTGGGTAAACTTAATTTACTGTATCATCCGTGAATTTAATGTGGCCTCCTCAGACTGCTTAGTATGACTGACTCAAGTTCTTTTCTTGTATGAGCTGAACAACTCGAACCAGGAGTGTTTTTGACCATAAAATCTTGCCTATGATTGGAATTAGTCCACCCAAATAAACATGTTAAACCTTGAATGCTTTGAATGTGTCTTGACACTGATTCATTGTAAGCAAACAAGACAGTCCGCTACTGCCAGCTAAAATGTTTTGCGTATATTTTTGTAAACTGTGGTAAATGGGGACTTCTGCTTGGTTAGTTTTCACAGGAACCTTTGTGGTAAGGGCTTTTAGGTTTTTTTTCTATATTTCTGCTTTTTTAGCATTTAGAAGTCGTTCTGCATGATACTAACCGAACAAAATAAATGAAAATATTACTAGATTATTGGGCTGGGAGCTGATTCTACTCTCCTGAGTAGAGTAGTACTCCTCCCAGTTGTTGGGCATTCCCACAGTGGCTCTGTTTGGAACCAATGATAATGGCAAAGCAGGCTAAATTGATTATAGAGTGTGTTGAGTACCCAGGACACCCCGGGTTCAAATCTACAATTCTATGAAAGAACACAATACCAACCGCTTGTATCTCTTTGATACTTCGTGTCTTGTTCTTGACCAGTTGAATCTACATAAAAAGTAAGCAGTTGTAAGATTATACTGATCAGTTAAGGAATCTTTGGAAGGTATTTTCACAAAATTTAAAAATTTGCACAATAGTTGAGAACTGTTGCACATGTGTTATGCTGTGGCTTAGTTGGTTAAAGCGCCTCTCTAGTTAACAGGAGATCCTGGATTTGAATACCAGCATTGCCGTTTTACAGTTGGCACAATTAATTCTTGAATACAGCATGTATTTTCTCCAAGAGTTCAATAATAAATACTAGAGATGCACCAATCCAGTTTTTACCAATCCAATCCGATACCGATACCTGTGCTGAGCGTATCGGCCGATATCCGATACCCATCCGATACTACTGTTGAATGAATGAACTGTAAACTTTGCCCTGTGAGTGAAGGCATCAGGCTTGACATTAACCATTAGCCATTTGCACAGCAAAAAGAAGTAAGACTTCCATGTAAACATTGCCATCGCCATCGCTGTCATTATCCCTCAAAATGACCTGCACTTTTGTCAGCGGAATCCGCCACTGATCAGGCATTTCTTTTATAGCAGCCGAAATGGCGTCTCCTGTGTGTGATCCGTGGAGGTTTTTCTGGAGCATCGCGCTGCGAGGTGAACAACTCGCGTCTAACCAGTGCACAGTTCAACTTAAAAGTGTGATTGGACTCACGTCGGAGCTACGTCACCACCACCACTCGCAACGTTAGCGGTGCAGATACTGCACGTCGCTGTTGGACTTGTCGGTGTATCAACTTTGAAATGTCTCTAAATCGTGGACTTATCTTGGTCCTGCGCTGCTCCATGTTGCTCTGTTTACATTAGTCAGTGCGTGCTGTGCGTGAGGACGTCACCGGCGCTGCGGACATAGAATTGGAGCGAATAGAATCGCTTAATCATCTCATATTTCTGGATGAGAATTAGATTGACAACGATGGTCAATGTATTGGGACAATAACTCACGGTTTGCACAGAACCATCTCAGAGTGGATGGGGGCGCTGTGGCTTAGTTGGTTAAAGCGCCTGTCTAGTAAACAGGAGATCCTGGGTTCAAATCCCAGCAGTGCCTTTTCTTCAGTTGGCACAATTGTTGAACTCAACATGATGCCTGAATGAATTCAATTATGTAACTTGTTCAGTCTCTCATATAGCCAAATTCAAACAATATTGATTGAATTTTAATTGTAAGGAAACATACATTACCCATTCAGTAAAACAGTAGAAAAACAATAGCCAACCTCTTATGTAACATGATATATTTTGGTTTGGGAATCGATCGCTTCCTAACATCAGTGATCCATGAATATATTGAGACAATAATAAACAGTATTGCTAATTTCATTAACTAATAACTCCCACTATCAATGAACCTTTGGACAGAAGCAATGTAGGTTTTCTGGGGATCTGTGGCGCTGTGGCTTAGTTGGTTAAAGCGCCTGTCTAGTAAACAGGAGATCCTGGGTTCAAATCCCAGCAGTGCCTTTTGTTTTTCCTACGGCACAATCCACGACTCAAACTTGACATATTCATCAAAGGCCACTTGTAGTTTATCTGACACTACCATTAGTGTTATCACATTTGTCTGGTTTGATTTAAAGGTGGACCCTGCGGGAGCATTGTGAAAGTTAAAACTAACTAAAAACTGTGCAGTAAAGCTGTCTAGTGGACTACAGTGAGTTATATACAGTACATCTGATAGTGATCCATATGACTATTAAGCTCTGAAACTGGGTAATGTTCAGCTCAAGAGTTGTTGATTTTCACATTAGAAAAATCATTACGTTGTTGCAGCATACTGCTAACGAAATGTAAATTGAAAAGAACATGATTTGAAAGCCTGCATCTGTGATGCAAATTTGACCACTTTCAAGTTTAATACATTCATATACTTATGGTGAAATAGTGAGTACCCATTTTTGGAGTCAGTGCCCATTCGGTTGGGGTGCTGCTTTGTTCGGTCTTCTGCTACAGAAACCAGTAGAGTGTTACTGTGTGCTAGATGGAATCTGAAAAGAACTGCCCCGTGTGAGGCTCGAACTCACGACCTTCAGATTATGAGACTGACGCGCTGCCTACTGCGCCAACGAGGCCTGGGAGCTTCTGCGAGCACAACCAGTTTACTTTGCAGACACAAAGGCTGAGGGCGGGGGTGGGAGCGTCTGCGTGAACAGGGGGAGGGAGCAGGTCGTATTTCAGATGACATGCACGGGGGCGTAGTGTAACGCTAAACATGTGCTGTGCCTTCTGCAGTAGATCATTGACAGCGTGAAATACTGCATTCCTGCTCTCTGTTGGACTGGCAATCATATTAAGAATTTTTTGGATATGCAATTTTACATGTATAAGGATCCCTTGGGAAAAATTGTCAAGAAGTACTGGTGTGTTTGTTTGGCTGTAATTAGCATACAGAGAATTGGCAGTAATTATGTTGTCTACGCTTTCAGTAACTGTTCCTCCTTCCTCTCTGTACCTTCCCCTACTATTTTTCTGCCTACTTATTAGTAAAGGTTTAGGTCATTTACACAGTTTGGTATTCATGGTTTATTTTAAGGCCACATTGTTTTAGAGAGGTGCAGTTACAAGTAAAGATTTGAATGAAGTAGAAAACACAATTCACATATACACATATGGCTACACATCGAGCATTTTGATAGATGATAAATCAGTACTAGCAAAAGCCCGAGAGCAACTGTATTTTTGAAGAGGTATTAAATTCTTTGATTGTGTATCCATCCTCACCAACTCATTTGTGCTTTCATGTTGTGGTACGTTTCACCTTGCAAAACGCTCTGCCAAGTTCCTGCTGTCTCTTTCATGGCAAGCGGTTAAACTAGTGATGGAAGCTCTAGTTAATCTATTTCTTGAATTTGTCTATTTAGTGCTTATAAAATGTGAACGGAGAAAAGGGAATGCAAATTATTTCTGATTTCACAACTTGAATAATACAATTTGCATGTTAGGTTATATTTCTCTTTACATTTGCTCTATACACTTTTTTTTTTTAGATTAGCAAACAACAAATTCCTGCTCTCCATGATCACATGCTGGGTTTTAACAGCTGTGTACATCAATACATTTCTGCTTCTGTCAACAGACATCTAACTGATTATTCAAAAATTTTGCTCACAAACGAGCATGGTTGATTTAAATTTAATTCAGTTCAATTTAATAAAATTGTGTTTGTCCCTGATGAGCAACTTAAAGGCTCTCATGCAGATATATTTATTTATTTATTTATTTATTTAAAGTCAGGACAGTGCACATTGATGAACATGTAAGGTTGTAAAGCGGTACATGTAAATGTGCCAGATTGTAGCCCAGGGGCTAATTTCCATCTGGAATAATCCCAATATTTTTGTTCTACTTTCGTCTTTTTTTTTTTTTAGCATGGAAAGTGCTTGGTTTGATGGTAGAATTATTTCTCCGAGATATTTTCTGATATTGCCAGGATTTATTTTGGTTGTAGTTTTTAGTTTAGTTTAGTTTTTTGGGCAGGAGATCTTGGGTTTGAATCTGCCTTTTCAGTGGTTTGACTAGATACTGGTGATCAATGGTACATTATTCAATGGACGTGGCTGCATCGAATGCAGCCACGTCCATTGAATAATGTACCATTTTTACAACCATATGGTGCTGTGGCTTAGTTGGTTAAAGTGCCTGTCTAGTAGTAGGAGATCATGGATTTGAATCCCAGCAATGCCTTTTCTGCAGCTGATACAGTAGTCACTTCTCTGTTTCACAGTATCTCCAAGCCTTTGATACCTATGCTAAACTCAAAGGAAAGTGCTAAGCAACGGGTACCTCAACAATTCAAATTCAATGGTTGCAGTGTTGGAACTTTGAGCTCATGTCACCAATTTATATTTCCAAAAATTGGATCATTTTTGCAATTGTGTGGCGTTATGGCTTAGTTGGTTATAGCGCCCGTCTTGTAAACAGGAGATCCTGGCTTTGAATCCGAGCAGTGCCTTTTCTACAGTTTGGTCAATTTAAGAGGTTTGCATTAGGTTCAACAGTGTCAATTGGAGTCCTCCTACATAGTAAATTATTCTCTATTTCGAAGTATTTTAGATTCTTGACAGACAATACTCTTATTAGAGAATCTTGTTTCAGGTACTGGTAGCTTAAAGAGTAGCTCTACAATTTAAATTTAAAATGCCTAAATAAGGGAACTGATTAAATATCCAGAAGAATGTATAGCATTTTAGAGTTTGTGTGGTGCCATGACTTTGTGGGTTGAAGTGCCTGTCTAGTAAACAGGAGATCCAAGGGCAGAATCCCAGCAGTGCCTTTTCTACAGATGGGCCATTGTCCTCCTACATTGTAAATTCTTCTCTGTTTCAAAGTATGTCGGATTCTTGAGACAGCCATACTCTAATGATGGAAAACCTTCTTTCAGGTACTGCTAACTTCAAAAATAGCTTGACAATTTAAATTCAAAATCTCTAAACAATGCAACTGATTAAATATCCCCAAGATAGTGCATACAATTTTAGATGTTGTGTGGCGCTGTGGCTTAGTTGGTTAAAGCAACTGTCTAGTAAACAGGAGATCCTGGGTTTGTATCCCAGCAGTGCCTTTTCCACGGATGATGCAGTATTGTCTTGGTTTCAAAGTATCTCCAAGCCTTGATACCTATGCTAAACTCAAAGGAAACTGATAAGCAACTGGTACCTCAACAATTCAAATTCAACGGTTGCAGTTTTGGAACTTTATGCTAATTGAACCAATTTATATATCAGAAAATTGGATCATTTTTGCAATTGTGTGGCGTTATGGCTTAGTTGGTTATAGCGCCTGTCTAGTAAACAGGAGATCCTGGCTTTGAATTCGAGCAGTGCCTTTTCTACAGTTTGGTCAGTACACTGTAAATTTTAGAGGTTTGCATTAGGTTCAGCAGTGTCAATTGGAGTCCTCCTACATAGTAAATTCTTCTCTGTTTCAAAGTATTTTAGATTCCTGAGACACAATACTCTTATTAGAGAATCTTGTTTCAGGTACTGATAGCTTAAAGAGTAGCTTGACAATTTAAATTCAAAATGCCTAAACAAGGGAACTGATTAAACATCCAGAAGAGTACCATTTTGTGATTGTGTGGTGCTGTGGCCTAGTTGGTTAAAGTACCTGTTTCGTAAACAGGAGATCATGGTGCCGAATCCCAGTAGTGCCTTTTTTACAGATGGGCCATTGTCCTCCTACATTGTAAATTCTTCTCTGTTTCAATGTATGTTGGATTTTTGAGACGGTCATACTCTTATTAGAGAATTTTGTTTCAGGTAGTGCTAGCTTCAAAAGTAGCTTGCCAATTTAAGTTCAAAATCTCTAAACAATGGAACGGATTAAATATGATCAAGATAATGTATAGCCTTTATGCAGTTGTGTGGCGCTGTGGCTTAGTTGGTTAAAGCGCCTGTCTAGTAAACAGGAGATCCTGGGTTCGAATCCCAGCAGTGCCTTTTCCACAGATGGGCCAATAGTCACTCTCCAATGTTTCATAGTATCTTCAAGTGTTGATAACTATGCTAAACTGAAAGGAACCTGATGAATGAAGGGCACCTGAACAATTTATATTCAAATGTTGCATTCTCTAAACTGTATGCATTGTACAAGCTAAAAATGGAAGCAATATATCTGAAAAATAGTGAAATTTTTGCAATTGTGCAGTGCCTTGGTTTAGTTGGTCAAAGCGCCTGTCTAGTAAACAGGACATCCTAGGTTTCAATCCCAGCAGTGCCTTTTCTACAGTTCAATCAGTATACTGTAAATTTAAGAGGTTGCATTAGGTTCAGCAGTGTCCATTGGAGTCCTCCTACATTGTAAATTCTCTTCTGTTTCAAAGTATGTTGGATTCTTGAGACACAATACTCTTATTAGAGAATTTTGTTTCAGGTACTGCTAGCTTCAAAAGTAGCTTGCCAATTTAAATTCCAAATCTCAAAACAATGGAACGGATTAGATATCATGAACATAATGTATAGCCTTTTATCAGTCGTGTGGCGCTGTGGCTTAGTTGGTTAAAGCGCCTGTCTAGTAAACAGGAGATCCTGGGTTCGAATCCCAGCAGTGCCTTTTCTACAGATGGGCCATTAGTCACTCTCCAATGTTTCATAGTATCTTGAAGTGTTGATACCTATGCTAAATTCAAGAAACGGATAAACAAAGGCCACCTGGACAATGTATCTATGTAAATGCATGTACAAAAGACAAGCTACAAATGTAGGCAATTTATATATTTGAAAAATAGTGTGTTGCATTTTTGCAATTGTTTGGCTAGTACACAGGAGATTCTAGGTTCCAATCCAAGCAGTGTGTTTTCTACAGTTCGATCAGTACACTATACATTTAAGAGGTTTGCATTAGGTTCAGCAGTGTCCATTGTTTCGTCTCTGTTTCAATGTATGTTGGATTTTTGAGACAGCCATACTCCTATTAGAGAACCTTCAGCACTCAGGAACCTGGACAACTTTATTGGCAGATAGAATGAAGATGAAAAAATGATATCATATTTAAAACATGATAGCTCATCTCTAGTAAGGCATATGACTTATATTATAACATAAAATATTATTCATATTTACTAATCGCTAATATTGAGCCATTCATTCTAGCACAAACAACTTGGTTTTATTTTTTTAGGTTTATCACTTAATCTAGCCTCAGGACTGGCCCAATTTCATAAAAAAGGTTTAATTAGTATACTGCAACAACTTGTGTAATATTAAAACTAGAGTAATCAGTGTAAGCAATTCCCATAACATACGTGAGGTTGTCTATGGTCTACATGCCACCATGCACGGATGGTGTATCTGTCTGTGTAATCATATACGTAATTTCATATTTTTCATTTTGTGCATTCCTATATGGTGATAAGAGCTCCACTGTCTCTGCTGCCTTGATGTTGTAAAGTTCACAGGGCAAAGAGAAAGTATTTCTCAGATATTCCTTTTTTCAAAATAATGTCTTCCCGACGCTACCTAGGACACAAGTTTCTGCACCAATCTTTCCCATTACCACGTTTGCAGTGAAAATATATTAATGTTCTTTACGGTTCACTTCAATTTGAATGGTGCATATTATACTCACAGTATGAAATATACACCATATATTTACTGCTTGCGTATACTATTGTTTTCATCTTTGTTGCCACTTCCAACCAACACACTGTCTCTCCCTCTGTCTGCAGGAGCTACAGTCTGAAGAAGGGACAGCTGGAGAGGGACTATGCGCAGGTAAGACTGTCTCGCTAATGTGATATTAAGACGTGGGATTTTTGGTGATTGTACAGCAAGAGAAGAAAATATGAAATACTATCAACTCCCTTCTCCCACCAACTTAGATGTCAACCTTCTCAGATTCAAATACACTCATAAGATCAGGCCAATTGGTCAAATTTTTGTACACGATTTCACGAGCTTGGTTGGACACCCGGCACAATGATATGAATATGTGTATTTCAAGGCTAATCACTTTTTAAAATATTCATATCGTATATTAATTATGCAAGCATCGAATTCAGAACTCAGATCCTGACCAAAAGTTTGGGGGTTGTGCCAGCGGGCCATTAATTGCACATTCATCACAACGGGTTATATCCAATTTATATATTACTTTGCTGAAGTCATAAGCCGTTTTTGACAGGGTCATGTGGTGCAGCTCATCATAGTTTGCAAATAGTCTTCATTAACTATCAATATAGGGTTTTTCCACAGCACAGCTTCACAGTTTTTGAGTTGTACCTTCTTGTGCATGAGAGGAAAGCAGATGTAATGGTTTTTTGATTTGTATACATGTTTCAATGCAGCAGCGCCAACCTCTGACATTGAACTCTCAGCTATCATCAGCGCATTAGTGTCAGAACTCTATTAAAGCACTGCCCGTAGATTCCATTCAGCTATGTTGTTTCACGTTTTTTCCCTAATTAAACCGAGATTGCTTTAGCAGTCAGAGTAATAATAATAATAATAATAATAATAATATTAGAATTTATTTGTAGAGCACTTATCAAAACAAGGTTACAAAGTGCTTCACATGGACTTATACAAACGTAGTGGCATAACACACACAAACAGAGGCACATACAAAACAGGGACCCAACATATCCCACCAAAGTCACTGGGTCAAGGAAAAACTCCCTTTTAGGAAGAAACCGCGGATCCACGAATCGGGGTGGGCAGTCATCTGCTTAGACCAGTCAGGTTAGCAGACATACAATTACAAAAACACTGCAGATGGAGCGTAGGAAGCAGGTCAACAAGGTTATAGTGGGCAGTCGAACGCCTGACGATAGAGGTAACTTTTTTGCTGTGTTTCAAAGGAGGACAGTTAGTTCGCCAGTCTAAGCTCCTTGGGCAGATTATTCCACAGA
>CAESWR010000859.1:142281-157647 GCA_903171835.1 Mullus surmuletus
TAGTACTTGTCTTAGGATATTGAGCAACTCAAATGAATCTTGAAACATGACTTTATTTCAAACAAAATTGCTGCCTTTATTTGAAAAGTCAATT
The DNA here is from genome assembly GCA_903171835.1 of Mullus surmuletus. Taxonomy (NCBI): domain Eukaryota; kingdom Metazoa; phylum Chordata; class Actinopteri; order Syngnathiformes; family Mullidae; genus Mullus; species Mullus surmuletus. The sequence goes on from CAESWR010000859.1 coordinate 142,376, forward strand.
CCAATGCCTCCAGCAAAACCAAATTGATAAGTAGCAAGACCCCTGAAAAGTCCACCCAGTATTAGACAACCTGCAACACAGATAATGCTGGAATCTATTCACTTTTACGGCTCTGAGCTGCCGTGGCCCGAGGCATTTTCGAGGCATCTTTCTAGTTCTGCACTCTTCCCTTTTTTCTCATCCTGCTATGCAAAAAAGCGTAAAGTAACAGATGTTGCATGCATGACAAAACATAACTAATCTCAACATTTCCTGTACCAGTTTCAAGTCACTTATGGTTGAGTAATTGTAACGTTTGCTTAGGCAATTTAGAATTTGCTTCATTAATTTTAATCCAGAAATCCAGAGTTTTTATTTTTGTTTAGTTCATTTCTTAAAGCTTGTTAAATACCATCATTGTTTAAGCTCACTCGTGGGTGATGATAAAGTCGTTATGCATGCTCAGAGATTTAAAACCTAGAATTTGAAGACTCACAGAACAAGGACTACGAAGAAAGAACTTCCGTCTGGTTTAGGAAATAGATTTATTGTACTCGAATGCACATCAGATCATCTTTGGAATTATCTTTCATTCCCAAAGCCGGCTGTGAATACTGTGAAGTATTATTGATTTGATTTTTCGTTTTCTCGCCTCAATTAAATTATGATGATGATGAAATTGTTAATATAATATCAATTGGTTAAATATATCAGTGGTTAAATATAGTGCAATTAAGCAATGATAACAATGAAAAAATGCTAGAAAGTTACAAGATTATTATTTTGTTTTGGCACAAAAATTGTACTGATAGCTTGATATGATTTGGTAAGCATGTATATGTTTCTCACAAAAAATGTTTCTATTTTATTCTCAATTGTGTCAGATTTTACTTCTATTTCCATTTTTTTTAATTGCTATTTTCTCCCATGTCAAGTCATAACTATCTTGGTTTTCATAACACGCTTTTAGCTGCTTCCCAAGAATTTGCACACTGATCATATGTGTGATACGTTTGTGAAACGTGTGATAGGCTAAACAGTAAGTAAATTTAACATTTTCTATCCAAAAGGCCAACGGTTAGCTCACCTATCACTTTTCTGCTTGTTACTGGTGGAGGCACATGACAGTGAGGCAGTGATCTATTTCTTTTTATTTTCACATCTTTGAAATGCTCCATAAATATCTTTATATCAGTTTGGAACATCAAATGATTTAACAATCTATGTCCACTCCTTTAAGCAGTATATTTGTGGTCTTTTATTCTACATAACACAGTAAGCATTTTGAACATCCAGTGTTCTCAGTGAGAATTAAAATTAGCATATTTTTGTAAAAAGCACATTCATCGATAATGGAATTAATTGCTAGAGTTTCATTTATAATTGTCACTAATTTGGCATTTTAAGTTTTTTTTTAAGCAATTTATTTCATTTCATTTGTTTAATTTTAACGGATGAGATAAGATACAGAATGTCACTGACTAGATATAATAATTAAGTTAAATGAAAATTAAAAAAACGTCAGGTATCATTGTATTTTGCTGCAGCTCCTCTTAAACTACTTGTACATGCACATCCACATGCCAGCATCCACACAGCAACATGTCCAGATTCCTCCTAAGCTGTGAAATCCTCCTGTAGCTTAATGAAACGCAATCTAACCCACCCGGGCTGTAACATTAACATACAGACGCTCAGACTCAAGTAACCCTTGAATGAGTGGAAGAGAGAAAGGGTGAAAAATGAGAAGAGGGTGGTGAAAGAAAAAGTGCTTGTTTGTGTTTGTGTGTCTTGATTTGGCATGAACGATTCCGTGTAAGTTTCTTGCGGTCAGCCGGTTTGGTTGCAGACAATCACGGTCTCTCCTCCCCTCTCCCTCTATTTGTCTTTCTTTCTCCGCAACTCTCATTGTTTCATCCTCGCCACTGTCTCGTTCACCTTAGAAATAGGGGTTGCCTAGCAACAGCCCCCCCCTACTCAATAGAATTGAATGTGTCCCCTCCTAATTGTAGGTGTGTGTGCGCATGTGTGAATGCAGATTCCTTTATAAGTAGGAGACAGAAGGGAAACTGACTCTGATTTCAACCTGCAATAATCAAACTAATTAATTTGCTCCACCCATTTTTTTTAATCACAGTAAGAATTGATTACGCATGACCTCACCTGATTGCCAATCGCCAACTGGGAGTCACGCAGTTTACCATCGGTTATACTCATTATTACTTATGGATCTCACACACTCTTGTCTGACCTAATCTCGGAAGTACTTGTGGAAATCGAAGTGTGGTTCTGAAAGAGCAACGAAACAGGGAGACAGAAGGAAGGATTATGGGAACGCGGAAATAGCCACTAAACAAAATGGCAAATAGCTGAACAGGTGGAGTGGTCAGAGGGTGGCTGTGGGAAGGACGGAAGATGGCGTGAGAGAGACTGAAGACGCCGTCGTTTAACCTTAGTCCTCTGACGGTGTCAGAGCGGACGTCCCCTCTGTGAGGAAGTCTGCAGCAATTAACCTGCTGCCAGTCAAGATCAGCGCTTTCTGTTTGTGTGTGCATGCGTGTGTTAGCAAGTGACTGCAAACCATTTCTCTTCCAGCCCCCCCACCCCCCCCACCCCCCTGTCTTCCCCTTCCCCTCCCACAATCAACATTGCTGGCATAGTTTTAGGCTGGGGTCACACTTGACTGTACTGCCCAAAAAGGCCAGCCGGCCGTGGCTGTTCCCAAAGGCGAGTGTCGCTGTCTGCAAGTTCGGTTTGTACATCATGACTGACAGTTTGATCAACATTTTTGCAGCAGTATTCGGTCGGAAGGAAGTCTGAGAATAGGAAACAGGCGAGAGGAGGCTGTTTTGCAACACTCTATTGCTGTCTGTCTGCAATCTCTTTCGAAACAACAAAAACATCTCAATTCATCAAGTCATTTCGCCGCCTCGATCTCACACCCTGCTCACTCAGATCGACCATGCTTCGCCTGCATGGGCTCACTCTGCCGATGTGGATATCGGAGATCTGATGCACACGCATAAAGGAGACGGAGAGCTTTGGGGTTAGAGGAGTGCAGACAGGAAGAGACGGCAGAGAAAATCAAGTATATTGATTTAGGAGGAAGTTGAGAAAGTACAGGGGCTGGGGCAGACACACACAAAGGCAGGAAGAGATGGTGGGTAGAGCAAGAGCGACTGAGTAAGAGGCGAGTAGACGAACAGAGAGCTGAAATATCAAGGTGACAGCGTTATGGCAAGTGATGAAATGATGGGTGGAGCGGGATAATGGTGTGAATGAAGAAAAAAGGAGTTGGCACTCACTATGAAATTGCTTCCAACTCCCGATCTCGTTTGCATAACAGTTGATACAATGCCTTTCTATACGCTTTGATGGGGCTCAAATTTTACATTCAAGCACATTTTGATGCATTCACTCAGAAAGTATGTCTGATCTTGTGGTGGAGTGATATACACCCAGAAAATATTAAGACCTGACTATGTTGTATTCACGGCACAGTGCTTTTTTCCCTGTGCGAATTGCTGTGCCTTAAATGTCGCTTTGCGTAGTTCAAATTCCTCAGTCGAATTCCAGCTGAAGAGACTGGCAGTGATGTGGCGACCAGAGAGCGGAATGTCCAGTGGTCACAAAGCAACAGGCCACATGTCGCTTTTAAGTGTGCTGATTGCGTCCATGTGTGGAGAGGAAGCAGAGCCCAGCGCTCACTGAAGCACCGGACCGGCAGACAGCAGCATGTGAGCGATGCCAATGACCCTCACAACAGTTTCTTTATCCTCTCACCAAGTCTCCGTTCTGCCTCAGTGGTGAAGGTCCACCCCGAGACTGCTTCCACTCAGGATTTTTCCTAAAGTGTAATTTTTCTCTCAAATGGAAATGAAAGTGAGGCCCGGCAACCCGAGTCAACTGTCGAACTTCACAGGGCTTGCACTTTCTGCTGAACCCAGAATGTCGATCTGCCGATGAGCAAAGGCAACAATGTTACATCAACAAGTCGGCTAATTCTCCTCATTTCTGCATCCCATAATATTTAGATGCTCGTGATCAAATTGAGTCATTGCTGTGCGGGTGCTATGGCTGAGCACATTTTGGCCTTAATTTTAGATGCCACACACTAATGTACTCAAACCATTTTAAATGTATACGCTTTTCACATGTATCTTTATTATTTTTCATTTTCTTACCACCACCTCCTCTTTCAATTTTTTTCCCTGTTAAATATTTACACTCTTTCACACTGATCACATCCTGTTCTCGTTTAACACTCAGGATGTGCATCTGTGTGTCTTTCACCATACAGGCCACATGAACGTTTATAAAAGCAGCATTTCCCCTTTAACCGGACCACACAGGAAGGGCAGATGGGTTGCCATGGCAACATGCTGTTCAGGTTCTTGTCAGGTGATGACAGCATAGAGAAGTGGATGGCAGGATGAGGCATCCAGTAGAAAATGATAGAAGGTGATGGGAGGAGAGAGAGAGTCCATAGGGAGGATTGAGAATGAAGAGAAGCCAGGGCTGAGTGGGGAGGGAAGGTACAGATGAGGAAAGAATGACAGAGAGAAATAGTGGGAGAGAGACTGAAGGAAAATGAAAGAGCATCAAAAGTCCTCCCTCAATGAAGCTGTCACTGATCAGTCACTCAGAGTGTTTCCCACCGCTCACTCATCATCAGCCTGAGCTGTCGTCTCAGATAACAGGTTGGACTCCTCTAAGAGGTGCTACGTGTGGTGCTGCGTTACATTCAAGAGTGTTTTTATACACAGAGGTCAGGATATGATCAATATCAATATTGCTACTGCATATATGGTATATACTTCCTGTGTAGGAGGGAAGTGATTGCTGCTAATACCAACAGCTGCAGTATGGTGATGTAATTCACTGATGATGGTTTTCTTTGCACTTGCTCTTTCACAATTAACTTTGTTTTCCCAGCCATTATGAGATGAACTACAACAGGATATCATGTGTAACATATAATCAAAGGATCCAACATGTTGGATGTTCTTGGTCAGCACGGCTCAGAGCAGATGTGACAAGTCAGCAGTAATCCTTGTACATATGATGCAGATTTTCATCATAATAGTAATTTTCTACTGGCTAGACAATGGCATTCGCTTGTGAAACTTCATTCAAAACAAGCCATGAAGCTTTATTTTGGTCAATATTAGTGTTGTAGTCAAGACCGCGCAAACCGAGACCGAGACTTCCCCCAGACCATAGAAAATGGGTCTTAAGCATTTGAGGATTTTTTTTTTCTGTAACAAAATGTCTGGTTAATCTGGCTTCTAAATTGACTAAAATCAGATGAAGACATTTAAGGCAGAGACAGCAACTTGAGGGTCATAATCTATCTACCAATAATTGGAAGCAATTGGTTGATGTGGAAAACAAGACATCGTGTAAAAGGCTGCCAGTGGTGGTCTCCACCACTCAAGACCAAAAACTTCAAGAAGTGGACTTGAGATCGGTCATGAGAACAAGACCAATCTTCAGCAATACAATAATAGGCAATATTAGTAACTATTGTGATAAAAAGTGAGAAAGTAAAAGACCTTTTTAGTAATTACATGTTCAGTGCTTTCGACCAGCCGGTCACCAGACTGCAAGAGGCCAGACACACAGTGTTTAATAAAAGGCTTCTCCGACTGAGAAGTCAAGTTACCATCCTTTGAAAACATTACAAATTACCTTCCCTCTCTGACGAGTTGAACGCGGCCGTGAAGCCCCTGGCCTCTCCGTGCGAGATCTTGGCAGGTCGACGCTCCAAACATCTTTTGGACGTATGCGGCACAGCTTAAGAGAAGAATCCCTTTTTCTTTGATACGAGTAGAGATGCCAACTGGCACAGCAAATAGAGCTAACTGACGGCTTGGCTCCTGCCTGCTGACCCACCATGTGCAATTAGAGAGCTTTAAGTGCAACTATTCAACGCTCCATTCAACCATTTCCTTATTGCTATTGATAGAATGTCACCGTGTGACTCTATTTCCCCCCCTGTTTATGTATGTCTCATCCCATCCCAAGGAGTTTGGTATCTTATTCTGTGGTTTGAATATTACAAAGTGACAATATCTCTCCATCTGCCAGATGCTATGTGGTGGTAATACACTGCTATCTTTAAAAACAAACCGCAGCAGGCGATTGGTAGCCAAGAACTGGACTGAATCCAAACGATGCGGTGTCACTGTGGTGTGTGTTACTATCATGTCGTTATGCTCTGATTTGTGTTGAGATTATTGCAGGGTTCTGAGGTTTTCCCCTATTTTTAGAGCAAGTAACATCACCAACAGTGGCAGGTTTTTATGTGCATTTGATTTGAGTAATTACCAGACAATGTGAGCCTGTCTGAGAGAAGAAAACTAATAGAGGTTTTTGTGTGCATGTGTGAAAGTCAAGCTGTCAAATCAGTTTCTCTGTCACCTCGCCAGCTCGCAGTCGGTGGCTTCTTCAGCCGTCAGTTACTATCCTCAGATAACCCCCAGTTCAAATCAAATTAACTCACAAAAACACACACATGATATATTTTCAGCACACAAAGAACACACAGCACTTCAAATGCAGTTGTGATACTGTGTGGCTCCTCAGCCCTCTTTCACAAATACACACAGTTTCTTTCCTTTTTCTTACAAACACACCAGAGTCTTGGGCTTTTTCTTTCATCAAAACCATTGGCTCTTACACCAGCAACCGGACAGTTGACTAATCTTGCAATGAACGTGCTTCCTCATGCGTTAGACTATTTATGTGCCAGGAGTGTGTGTGTGTGTGTTTTTTGTTTTTACTCTATTTTGTGTTTATCTCAGTTGGCATCTTTTGAAATGCGTTCGACATCGCTCGATTCACACCATCACGATATGTGACGCAGGGTGACTTGAGAATAGAGCTTGACCTTTGCACTCAATTTAATCCTCTGCTAAATATTTACCTCGACGACTGCCAGTTTACACAAACAGTAAAACAGCAGAGGTAGAGGGGGAGTTGTTAGAATAAGCTTTCACTACTTTGAGAAAAAATGTGGACTTTCTGCTGCCAGAGTAGGGGTGCAGACGGTGCAGACGGTGCAGGGCAGAGACGTACAGGCAACTATCAGCTGTGATCGCGAGTATTTCGTCCATATGTTTAGGCGGAAGTCAAAGTCACTATAATATATAACGTAATAATATAATATAATATAATATAATATAATATAATATAATATGATATAATAGTATTTATTTATATTTTATTTTTAATTTTAAGTCTGGGGACCAAATTAAAGAACTGTGACAAGGCTGTTTTGATGGCCTCATTCACCATCTGTGAAAGGTAAAAATGGGCAAGAGAGAGAGGTGGTGATTTGCTGATTCATAATGGACAGGAGAGGGGGAGAAAATAAATGAGAAAATGCGAGAGTATGAATTAGCAGAGGAGGCTTTTAAAATTGGCCTTTGAGATTTGCAGACATTGGAGTTGGAGAGCAAAAGATGGGAGATGAGTGAGATGTACGTGTAGAGCAGCTTTGTTAGGGAAAGGTAGAAGATTGGCCATGTCTGTTTTTACTAACAGCTGTTTTATTAATGAGGAACGGCTCTCCCAGCCGTACGTTCACACAAAGACACTGGGACACGAGAGAAGAGAGTCACTACTGACACAGTGACCCAGTCCAGAAGATGTGGGTTAGCCCTCGTTAGAGCCCTCTGGCTTCGGCTTCCGCACAGAGGAGCTGACGGAGAGGCTTCCTTTTTTTATAGCAGCGTTAGTATTGAGTGAAAAAGGTCAAGTGCATTTTTACTTAACCTAGAATGACTGTGCAAAAGAAACCTGGGAGCTGAAGGGAAGTCCCGAGCGAGCCTCTGTGAAATGTTATATTGTTGTAAAGCTTTGTCATTTGCCACCTGCTTTTCATTATTAAAAAACTGCAGTAAACTGACCCAGAACACATGTTTTTATTTTTGTTCTTCTGTTTTCAGGCTCTGCAGAAGTTAGCTAGTCAGTACCTGAAGCGGGATTGGCCTGGAATCAACCCGGACGACCAGAGGACAGACTACAGGTTGGTCTGCGTCCTTATAACTTCAGTGGGAAAACAACATAAGAGATTCTTTATAGTCTCTTTATCAGTATAGCTGGAGTTCTTAGATGAGCCAAAAATCTAATACCAGAGGGGTAAAATACAGTTATGACACATCATTATGTGTGATAGAAAGAAAATAACACAGAAAAAACAAAAAATAAGGAACTTTTTCGGCATTTTATACTTGTATTGTTATTAAAGGTGTTTCACTGGCTCTTGCAACTGCCATACTCTACTCAGTATTAATAAGCCTTTCCACGCTCCCCTGGTAAATCACACGTGTGTGTGTGTATGATGTGATTTCAGGCCCTGCTCAGACGAGCTATCAATATGCAGCTGAGCTGATATGAGCACAAGGGGAGAGCTCTACTTGGCTTTACATCTGGCATCAGAATGCATTGAGGCATCTGTCCCAAGTGACGGCTTATGATTGAATCTCATTTGAGATACTCTCGAGTGCTCCATATGCAAATAAAGAAATGTGATGTCTGCTTGCAAATGTTTATCCAGCATGACGCAGCGAGTCACGTTCTCCTGCAAATATTAAACTCTGCGTGCCAGACAAAACAAATCACATCACGCGTTTTACACGAGGGACATATGAATATTCTTCTGATCACAGAAGGGATGTCAGCCAAGTCACACTGCCAAACACAATTGACAACATGCAAACCTCCGAATGTGGCATCGATGATCAAGTCTAAAAGCTTCCCCAGTGTGTCCTGGATGCACAAATTCACTCTCCTACGTAGATCTGTCCACCTGACTGACAAGACTGCCCAACACATGTTACTGCCACCTTTGATCACAGTATTGAACATATTTACAATGTGTTTCATGTGTAAAAATGTGTGCAAGCGTCATATCACCAAAAAAAGCATGCAAGCTCTATCTACGAACAGTTGTATGTAAATGCAAAATAAAACATTCTGTTTATGTAGCACTGTGCACTTAGCATGTGCAGAATACTGGGAAGACTACATGATAATTAGGTCAATTTTGCTCACAATGATTTACAAAGCCAGAAAATAATTGTAGGGATTGTTTCTGCATCTATATTTACCACAGGCAGGTGCAAACATGCTCAACTGAAATACATTCACTGGTTTTACCCTTTTCAAATACCTTAACAAGCTGGTTTTGTCTGTTATGTCTGTTATAACCACTGAATGTAGAAACCATAGCCATAATAATTCCATTGGACTGAAACGTTTATTTTGTATGATTAATATTTGAATAAATGAAATGCATGTATTCAATTAAGGATGTCCACATTACTTTGTGAAAATCAGTGTCTACAGTCGTATGTATCACGTAGGCACCTTCTGTTGTTTACACGTCAGGCGCAAAACGCCCACACACAGAATGCAGTCTATTAATGTAATGCACACAACTTTGCACTCTCTATTTTGGATCTTAGCAAGTCAGGCCCTCAGTGTTCCTACTTGACTAATTTCTCTTGGGACTATTGTAGTGAGTTACAGAGCAGCAACAGTGTGGTACCAATGTGCGTTTTCTCCCCCATTAGGAATGTGTATGCAGTGTGGAGGTCCTACCTAGAAGGAACAGTGCAGGTGAGCCAGTCTAGGCTCAACGTGTGTGACAACTACAAGAGTCAGGTCTCAGAACCGGCCAAGACGGTCCGACTCTACAAGGAGCAGCAGCTGAAAAAGGTGAGTAGATGCGTTGAAAAGCACGTCACTCACGGTTTCTAAAATGGTCACTCTAACATTCCTCCATAAACACATTCTGAGCAAGCACACTCTTATGGTTCTTTTTTCTCCCCCACATTTCTTTCCCTTGTAGACTCTAGACCAGTTGAGCGGCATACAAGCTGAGCTGCAGGAGTCGGTGAAGGAGTTGGCCAAAGCCAAGAAGAAATACTACGACTGCGAGCAGGTTGCCCACGCTGTGCGAGAGAAGGCCGACATAGAGGCCAAGTAAGTTCACCGAGGGTGTGTGCTCGTAGCGGCGCAAATAAATATAGAAATTGTTTCACTAAACAAATGGTTTTTCGAGGGCCAAAAGAATCCCGTCAAGAAAACAAAGTTGGTTAACCTCAGAAAGAGAAATGGGGTGGGAGGGAGAAACATCATCATTCACACTGAAAGAAGCAATCAGTTATGTGGGTGTGTGGTGCGTAAGGGACTCGGATAGTGCCATGAATAATTTCAACCTGACTCAAATGTGTTTTTTTATATTTATATGTAGGTTTAGATTCCTAACTTTTTTCCCCACAGATATAATTTCCAATATTGAGACTAATACGAGTTACATCAGCAATCAGTGAATCTGGAGCTGCAGACTTCCCTGTAGTGATTTCAAGCTCAAATGTCTCCTCCAGTCCTGCCTTCTTTTAGAGAATCTGTGAATTTACTGCGGCAATGTCCAGCAGTGCCTGCTCATGCGTGGCAGGGGCTCCTGTCTGTCCAGCGGGCCCAAGCAACATGACCCAGGAAGCTTTGCTGCACCTACCAATTGTCGGTACACACAGTCCAAGTGCACTCTGAAATTGATTTGGCATCATCTGACCAGATAAGAAATCTAAAAAGTTACTCTCTCACCTGAAACATATTCCAACAATGTACACTCGCATTAAAGTCATAAAGTCACATCTCAGCCTCCCTCCGGACCTCAGGTAGCTGAAGCCGTGGCGACATTTTCACTTCATTGAATTCTTTGGTAAAAGTCGAATTGGCCAGTCAACCCTTTTTTGTTGTCACTCAAGAGGAAGTCACAGTTACAGTCCGCCTTGCTGCCATGATTTTATGTTAGTGTACTCGTGGGAGAAAAGAGTGAGACATCAGTCAATGTCAAGCACAGGGAACAAGGAGGAACACACACTGTGCGATTGCAGAGGCACAATACACACTTTCTCCCCCAAACGCCACTTGGCACATTTAACGCAGTGACATAAGTAGAGACACATCACACACGGGAAAACATTGGATATGTTCTCACACCGCAGCTGTATTTTTCATCTGTATGTTGAAGGGTTAATTGGATGTACATGGTTTGAATTGATGCCCGCAAAAGAACAAAACACAGAACACACATTTCCCACACATCATTATATCGTTCTGATCTCACCATCAATAAATCACGACGGCTGGATCAGGAGGAGTTTTTCGCTGCCAAGCTTCAGTCTGTCAGGGGCAAATCTATGATACATGCTCTGATTTGACGTTATAGATTTTAGCTTGTGAAGGAGAAATATCTCAGATGTAAACTGAATTAGTGTTTTGAAAGTGTTGAGACAATTTGATATCACGGAGCAGAGTTTCCTGTGGGCATCACAACTTTTCTTATCCTCTCTTGCCCCCGGAGAGATTGGCCCTCGTACCTTAATCTTCTTTATTACTTTCATACTCAGTCCTCTTTGGTCCCCCTTGACCTTCTCTTCCGCCCGCTTAATAACATCCCATGCAAAGAGTCGACTCCCGCGTAGAATTAAAAGAGAATTTAGGAGGGGTTAGTAAAATGGCTACTATCAGAAAACACACAGCAGCCCAAATGTAAGAAAACATGAAATGTGAGCTGTCTAGCCAATGTTTGAATGCTAATGGCCAGTCGTGATGTAACAGTACACCTGAAAATTCCTGCCAAAATATACTTGTTTGATTATTGCTCTTACATATGAGACAAATTTGTTACAAAACAGCAAATAAACCTCGTCACAGGCACGGTGGAGGAATTATCCCAGTAGTTTTGGAATGACAGTAGTTTCATATTTCAAAATAAAGGATTCGGAATTCAAAACAGAAACCTTAACGTCAGGTTCACCCTCTTTTGTTCAAAGAAGATTCAATTTTAGGATCTCTCCCCAAAGAATCCCGTCCTTTGGTGTTAAAGCATAACCGTCAAGACACACAATCATGGAATTTGCACTGCTTCATTAAGAGCAGGATTCATTTATATTAATACTGTTGTAGATTATATGCGGACGATAACATGTTATTCTTTTGAGTTTAATTTTCTCGCCTTTTTGTGCTGTTTATCTGTTTCATATCAGGTCCAAACTGGGTCTTTTCCAGTCAAGAATTAGCTTACAGAAAGCCAGTGTGAAGGTAAGACGGACACACAGCCCACTCTTTCCTGTCAAACCAATTTAAAGAAAAAAAAAAAAAAAAAAATGCCATTGTGTTTGTTTGCATCCAAAATTGGGACATAATAATCAAAGTGGAACTAATTTGCCCCACTCTGGGAAGGCTAAAGGTTTGTCCTTGTGATCCAATATTTCAAGGTTCGTCTTTCCTTGCAGTTGAAAGCAAAGAGAAGCGACTGCAACTCCAAAGCGACGCAGGCCAGGAATGACTACCTGCTAACGCTCGCCGCTGCCAACGCCCACCACGACCGCTACTACCACACAGACCTGCTGCACTGCATACAGGTGAGAAGCACTTAAAGCGATCTGAGGAAATCACCCCGACACACCACTCCAGACTCCCTCAAATCCCTCCATGCACTTTTATGTTTCATTAAAAGAGCAAATCTGTCTCAAGTAGAACCCAGGCATCCGAAACTGCAGTTTTGCGAGGCTACAAAGACGTTTTCTTCAACTACAACAAGTACCGGCTCAAAAGCTTCACCTCGCTGACGATATCCTCGGAGGATTTTCCAGGAACTCCGAGACATAATTTCTGGTCGTGGGATTCAAAGGGGAGAGCTTCTTTGAATTAAAGCTCATTCTCTCTGCCTCGCAGCACGGCCGAGCTCTCTTTCAGCATCCCGGAGGAAGTCGCAAAGCAAAAGAAATCATACATGACAAAGTGATGATTTCACAGTTTCGAGTTTTCAAAGAGTCACGGAGTTGTATGGGTGTGCGATTCGCTACGGGCTTATTTGAGGCTAGATCCTGCAAAAACAGCAATTCAGATGTCTGCTCTTAGCAAATGATCGGTGGGCATGAAATTGTGATTTCTGTTGAATAAATTGCACTAAGAGCAAAGGAGTAATCAGAAAGTCTTTTGAGGAAGATTTTGAATTTAAAATGCCGTTCCGAGCGGTTAGCAAATCTGAAAGGTTACATGTAAATAAGGTCGCTGCATTATGTTTTCTCCGCTTTTCACGAGTTTAAGTGCAAATAGGGAGTGAATCAGCCACTGTTAGATGTCCTAAAACATTTTTGCCATGACTTTCAGCTTCTTGTGCTTCAGGTTGGAGGGGAATAGAGCTATAGAGCAGCGAAAGAGCAAGGAAGGTAGATGTGGATCCATGACAAAATCAGTTGGCTACAACAACCCAGAAAAAAGCCACATTCAGCTCCAGGCCAGTCTGTGCGCACAAACAAGCTTGTCGGCTTCCAATACGTCGCATCATAACAGCATCGTATGTTGACATCGACGAGGCGACACCACTCTTAACATTTCAGTTGAAGAACTCGCAGCTGGATCATGAATAAGGCGGGCTGCATTTCGGTGCTGAGCTTTTTCTTAAGGCGTGTGCATGCGTGCGCACACACTCTGCTAAACGAAACACGATGTTGATTCTGCGTTCTCTTCCCAAAGGCATCTCTTGTATTTTCAGCACAGTATCCAGTCAGCTTTTGTCCTTACAGTGCAAGCTGTGTCACAAAATTCACCCCCACAGGTAGCTATTATGCTGCCGTTTGTGTGTAGAAAAACCCAGGTTCCGCCGAGTACTACATGACATATTTGGTGCAGAATCAATACACAGGAGGGGCTGAAGCTTCTACATTCCGCCGCACTTCCAAGACAAGAAATCCAGGTCCTGGAATCAGTTCCGCTCACTGCGACAAACAGAGATAATCCATTTAAACTGGATCAATTGTGATACCAGCAGCATTGCATTAATCTGGTAATAATCTAATTACTCAAAACAGACACACATGCACAATAGCGTTGGACATACACACATCAGATACTGGAGTGTTTAATGAGTTCTCCAGAGTACACGTCTCGAACACACACGTCTTTTTTAACCCAGCGCACGTCAGCCTCAGACGTGACTCAGATCAGACAGAGACGCAAACATTAAAGGGATAGTTTGGATTTTTTGACATGAAGTTGTATGAGATCCTCATTTACATGCTCAGAAGGAGACTGGACTTCTCTCGCGTTGCAGCAGTCTCTTAACGCCTCCTTCCACCTCCTTCCTCCTCCTTCCTCCTTTACCTGATGCAAAGGTGCGCGCAGTGATACGAAGGGAGGGAAAATAGTACCAGGTGATTTCGAGGTGGCGGAAAAGTCACTGCTCATGAATGACACTAATGGTGAGGATCTCATGCAACTTCACGTCAAAAAATCCAAACTATCCCTTTAAGGTTAAAAGGTGACTTTGCACCTGAAGTGCTCATTGTTCATGTTTTTCCTCAATCAAGAAGTAAGCTCAAATCTCTTTCTTACTTAATTTTTTTTGCTCTTTTACCTCTTTTACAATTCTTCCCGTTGTCTTTCCCTCCCCGGCTCACCCTTTCTCTCCCCCGCAAGTCTGCCTCGGGCATTTATGGGCATCTATACTATGAGGCCATTCTGAATAATAGATCCTCAGCTCATTGTGACAGAAGGACGAGACTGCAGGGAAACATGCGCACACACATACATGCATTCAAGCACACACACACATGCACACAAAAAGAATAGGGAACAGTGCTAGAGGAAACCAAGCTGCCAGTCCTCTCTCCTCCCACTCTGCAGTTATTTTCTTGACAGTTCTTCACCTGAAAATATGCACTTACAGCAGGAAACAGTCCAGTAGCAAAGGTAATCCAGACGAAACATGCAACCCACCAATTTGTGTTGCCTGCACATCCATTATGAGAGAGCCCATTACTCGCTGCTGCAGGGAAGGTATGTATTAATAAGAAGGGAAAGTTATAGCATTAGGAACTTGGGCCAAATTGTAAAGCATGGGAGAGTAACGACATTTAACGATCTTAAGCTAATTTCAACCTTAATGTTATGTGATTCCCGCAGCACAACTGAAACATATATCTGCAGAAACCCATATCTCAAGTTGCCATACTGGTCCCAGAAAGAGATGCAGGCAATAAAACCAACGAGATTACCGCAAACAGAGTCACGCTGTCTAAACTTTATGGGACGTGATTCTCTTCCTCTGTAGTGGACTGGATAAAGTTGAACTGCAACAGGAATTCGATCTGGGAAAACGGCGTTTGCGAGAACAATGGAAACGTGATGAAGCGGAGCGCAAAGATGTGTTTGAAGCTGCACATACGTAGGCTGAATAATGTGCCAGCCGTGTGCAGGCTTGGCTGTGG
>CAESWR010000859.1:159039-177079 GCA_903171835.1 Mullus surmuletus
AACAACCCACCCTTAATGACATAATTTCCTTGTCAATATTCCATTGTTTTATAAGTGTGTGTGTGTGTGTGTGTGTGTGTTTGTGTGTGTGTGTGCATGCATGTGTGTGTGTGTATGTGTTACATCCCCTGTCCAGCACAGAGTGAATGTAGCTTTCATAAAGTGCTTTGGCCAGAGGAGAATATTCATGCCTGAGTATTTTGGACTGTGTGTGTGTGTGTATGTGTGAGTGAGTGTGTGTGTGTGTGTGTATGTGTGCGTGCGTGCATGCATGTGTGTGTGCGTGTGTGTGTGTGTCTGCGGTCTGTGTGTTTTGTTGAATTGGTATCTGAACCCCTTCACCTTCCCCTGCAGCTGTGAGAACACTATCCAAAGAACACTTTACACACACGCGCGCACACACACACACGCATACAAACATCGCCCATCAAGGCGTTTTTCTCCCCATCTCTCTCTCTTTCTCACTGTCACCCAGTAAAACTGTTTATAAAATCCCCTCTCCTCCCTCTCTCCTCTCTCGCCTCGTCTTCCCCACGAGCCCGTCTGTCTCTCTCTCCTGTCTGTCTCTCTCCCCTCTCCCGTCTGATCCGTTCTGGCAGCGCGGCACGCGGCTTGGCAGTACTCGCCCAGCTCCTCGTAGAGAGGCCTGTGCTTTTGGACGGCGTACTTCATTAAACGTTTTTATCTCGCCGCATCAGAATAATGATAACAGCTGTCATATAAAAACATCTGTCCTTCGTTCGACTTTCCGCCTCTTCAATCTTTGAATTCTTTGTCCTCCTCCTCGTGTTATGTATTTGATATTAATCCACGGCCCCGGGGGTTTTGACAATGCCGGGTTAGTCATTAGGTGCTTTGTGTGTACGGCTGTGTAACATTCAGATTTCATGCACCATTCGATTTTCGACATGTCAAAATCTAATTTGCATTTAACTGTTTGAGAATTTGATAAACAAATGCTTGTCCAAGCACTCGATTAGATGCATTTAAATAAGCTAATGTAATTCGGTTATGATTGTGGAATTTTCATTTGATAAAATTTGCATGCAAAGGAATAATTTTGTACATAGAGTGTCAAAATTCTCCCTACAGCGACGCATCACTTTCATTTTTTGCCTGTTGGAGGATTATGTGTCTATTTTAATTGCTTTAAATCAAAGTAGATGTTCTAAGCTGTCGTATTATTTCCCATTTCAACATAACCCCCCCCCCCCATTTGTCAGGAGGTGCCCGACAAATTCAAAATCACATCCGAGTTCAACTCGCAGAATTCCAGGAGGCGGGACAGGAAATGCCATAAGTGGGGGTGTAAGCAAAAGCCTCAGAAGCCCTTTTAGTCAGGCCAGAAGTTATAAATTATACAGATATACTTATCAAACATTCACTGCCATTAACCTCTGTCACTGTACAGCCACACAGCATCTCTTTTCTGGTCTCAGGTGAACTCTTATACATCAGGATATATGGTTAACTGTTTCAGGCTACATGAGGATAATTGTCGAGGAATACTTACAAAATGTACTACACCTTTTTAATGTTTATAGTGCCAATTCATAATAACTGCTTGTGTAATTCTTGTATTTTTCCATGTACTTTAGTGTAACACTTCTGCTGTCCCTCTCTCCTCTCCAGGCCTTGGACGGCAGGATCTTTGAGCACGTGAAAGACTACCTTGTAGCGCTGTGTCGCACGGAGCTAGAAGCTTCGCAAGCGACACACAACACCTTCCAGTTTTTGTTGGACAAATCCACACGGGTGAGTCGGCAACGGCGTGAGACGCATCTCTATCGGTTTGTTTGTTGGGAAAATGCTCTCCCAGACTGCTCAGAATATCCATCCATTATGTCGGAAAAAAAAGAAATGAAAGTAAAATGTTTGGTTCTTTTTCAAGTTAGATTTATGCCACAGCTTCACATTTCGAGTTCATTTGTCACTTCCAGGCAGTGTTTGTCTTAGAAACTGTGCCAAGGGTTGGTGTGTGGGAGCATTTAGCATTTAAAGAAAAGCAGATTCTAAATGAGAGGTACTGGATTAACCCTCATGGTGGCTAAAAGAGCAATACAGAAACAAAAAAAGTTCAGAAAGGCAGATGATGGATTTGAATCCAAAGACATGGCAATTTGAATTTAAATTTGTGTCAGTGTGTGTTTTTTTTGTCTTCAAGGCGCCCTGTGGAGCTCTCTTTTCAACAAGCAAAAATTATGTCCACAGTCAGCTCTTCTCAAAAAGCTTTGTGCTTTAACTCCCCCATAAAGCATCTGCTAAGCTAGTTTTTTTAAATCTTGAATTGTTTCGATCCATGTTTTTGGGCTATTTCTCTCCCTTTGTGTGTGCATTTTTTCATCAAATATAGACGTGTAGTACAAATAAGACACACCAAAGAAATTCAACAGGATACAGTGAAGGAACTGCCGATGTGGTTACCGTTGATATTTGCCTCACACACTGTCGTGTTTGCACTGCATATTGATTGGAGTGACTAGGACAAATCCCATTTTCCCCTTACATAGACTGCAGCCGCTCCCTAATCATAAAGGCTAATGCTAATCATTGTAGCGTTACGTCAACCACATAAATCCTCAAAATCGGAGGTAATTGACCTGGCATTGGAACAGTCGAATGCACGTCAAAATAACAACAGAAGCATTTGCTCAATAAGCCGGTAATCTGGAATGTCACAACGGCGACCGGATGCCAAATATGAAAAAATCTCTGTAGGGATTCTTTCCATAACGTTGTCAGACTCTTAGAATCGCAATTCGATTCCACCAATGACAACAAGAAGCTCTTTTATCGGATGGACTTTGATGTAACAACTGCTAATTTGATTACGTTGTTGCTGTGTATAGCATTTGCCAGCGTCATGCCACTTGCTGGCTGTATTGAGCGTAAATCAAAAGCACTTGTCATTTTCAATCAGTCATTTTGGCTGCGAGTCTTGGGAGAAGGGAACTCCGGTTCTCAAACGGGGGAATTTTCAACTCCAGATGTATGAACACTCACCTGGTGCTGGCTTGAAGGTTGACAGCTATCAGGCAGGATGTGCTCGTTTCCACGCGAATGTAAATGAACCATATTTTGTGTCTCTGTTGTAGATAATACAAGAGTTCAACCAGCAGCTGTTCATGCAGGAGAATCCAGTATTTCATAAAGCACACGACTTCCAGTTCCAGCCCAGCGAGTACGACACGGTGAGAGATTTGAAGCGTTCACACACACACGTGCAGCGCTGTGCCGCCGTGCTTATTGAACTCATATTGTTTGTATATGAACCTGCTTGCACAGCGGAGCGTCGCTCTCCCGCCACCACTTCCTGTCTCTGTCAATGACAGACACACACGCACGCACAGAATAATCAGCCTCTTGTGTTGCCACATGTGGGCCTTTCCTTCCTCCTGCTCCGCCCCCCTGGTGATGATATATTTTGCATCTGTGACAGTTCCTTCGCTCATCTCAATCTGTCAACTCTTTGAACTGGAATTTGTGTACATTTATTCTCTTTAATTTAGAGAGAATCCCATTAATATATGCTTGGCTAAAGAGCTGGAAAGCCGACAGCCACAGCTCTGATCTTTCTTATTCTCCAGAGGCCGCTTTTGTTTCCAGCTTCTGGGGATTTTTTTGCATAAATGATTCAGGATGGAGCTGTCCAGTTAACTAGTGTCTGGTGACAGTATGTTAGAAGCATGAGTCCACTGTGTTCTAATTTTAACCACTTTTAATGCCAAAATGTTTTTCGGTCCATCGGGAGCCTCTGTGCTACGCTGGCTTCTTTCGAGCTAGGCTAGAATCTTTTTATATCAAATGGTTGCTGATTGTAAAGGCGCTTAAAAATATGTTTTCAATTGATTGGGGTCTCTGTGAAGATAATGCAGGAGTGGGAAAAAAAAGAACGATGCCTCAACCCTCACGGGACTTGTTAAGTGTTGCTACCTAAAAAAGAGACGTCTCCCAGTGGATGCCAGCCCATAATTCCTATATAGCGTAGCTCTCCTTTTTCTCCTGAGTCATTTTGTGCTCTTTATGCCTCAGCTTTCCCTCTCTCTATATTTTCTCTTCACTGTCTTTTTTCCAGCGTTACATTTATTCTAACAATGTGCAATTCCTTCCCAGTGTGTTCCTAATCCTGTTCAACCTTTGCTAACACTTTTCCCTCAACTTCTTTCCATTAACCCCTCCTTGTATTTGTGTGTCTGCGTGCTTGCACTGCTGCTCTCGGCTGCGTGGGTGCTTTCCTCTGTGTGTGTGCGTGCGTGTGTGTGTGTGTGCCAGACTCTGAGCTCGGTGCAGCAGTTGGTGGACATTGAGCCGTCGCCCGTCAGTGCCATGAGAATGACCCTGGCACAGGTAGTCTTAACTGTTGTTAGCATTCCCATTTTCATTTATTCTACAATTTATTTCTATTTTGATCTAATCTGTTGACATCTAATTCAATATGCACTTACGGAAAAGTGTTTGTGACGGACAAAAATGTTGTTAAAACCCTAATTATGCTTTTCAGTCCTAAAAACAGAGGCTCATGACTATATTTTCACAGGGGTAATATATCAATTAATGTTTAATTGAAAACTGCAAATTACTTGAACTTCCTGACATAGAATTTAGCTATTGTTCCTCTCCGAGAAGATAGGAACCATGATTTCCTCTCCGAGAAGAGAGGAACAATGGCTGTAGTCCATTTAAACTGATTTTACTCTGTAGAACCTTTACAGTAGATCAAGAAATGTTTTGATTACAATTTTTGCTCGGATTTCACATCGGTGATGGAATGTTAAGACTCTTAAGCTTTTGAAAGCACTTTTAATATACCTTTAAAAATGGATGTAGAGGCTTTCCCTTGCCGCTATTACTGCTAATTATGTTAGTTAAATCCGAGAAACCTAGAGACAGTTTGTTTTGGAAATAAATCATCCTTAAATCAGTTGATCACTTTATTTTATTTGCTAACATTTACAGAAAGTGTTTAATTAATGTGACCATATTTGAGTTTTTAGAGCCTAGGAGGGGGGGTTGGTTGGCCCCCCATGAAAACAAAGGAAAAGGAAAGTTTTCATTATAATTTTGACTATCATTCCCATATTTGTGAAAAGAACAACAGGACAGTTACTTGGTAGGGAAAACTGTGAAAATACAATGAAATTCCTTTAAATTCAATTATTTGCTGCAAGACTGATACTCGAATTAGATAAAGACTATAGGCTTTTTTTGAATTTCAGAACATTTCTTTATTCTGTAAATGTTTTTTCTCCATAAAAAAAGATTAATTTAATACACGCAGTAGTTCGAAAATCTCGTACAAATCCTGCCCGGACACAACTTTAGGTCTCTAAAAAGAGCACGTCTGGTCACCCTAGTTTAGTACCTACTGCCACTCCAATAACAACCAACCATAACCAACTCAACCATCCTCATGTTCCTCTCACATTATGAGTGAGACATTAACTATATCTTAAAATTCCTCAAGATGAGGGAAAAATAGGAAATGTGTACTCAATGTTCTCCAAACAACTGCGAGTACACAACAGCAACATCAAATGAGCACTAAATTACACTATCTACCATTACTGCTTCTATCCCAAGTGATGAGAAGCATTGTCTTCCACCGAATGCAAGTACAGCGAAGTATAGTTACATAATGCTTCACCATCTGGAATAATTTTTACACTCTGACAGCCCCTCTTACAAATAGGACCAGCCCAACCCTCTTCCTAAACAGAAAGTGAAGAAGCTGTTACTGAAATTATTAGCTGTAATGTAAACAACGTCTGGTTTGTTCATCAGGACCAGACACACTCACAAAGCTCCTCACAGTCAAATATATAAAACAAAGATAAACAGACTAATAAAGCACAAGTTCAAGGGTAAAATGCCACATGCTTACTGGCCAAGTAGAAGGTTTTAAAAGCGTCTGCAGACCACAGGCTTAATAGGAGTCTGTTGCAAAGCTCAGGCGCTGCAGACTGGAAATGTTTAATGATTGGTCTCTTCAAGTCTTGAAGTATGGCCAACGCACACCTCAGAGGACTTTAGTTTAAGGAGCTAAAAGCTTGGTTTGTACTCTGAGGATTTAGTAGGCCGCTAGGTTCAAGTAACATGTCAGCATGTAAAACATTAAAGAACACTGATATTAGGACATAAGATGTTTATTTGCTTTATGACTTGGTGGCTTGTCAAAATGTGGTCCAATGCAATAGTTAATCATAATTCATTTAAAATTCCATGTCGTTAACCAGTCATCCCCTCAATTAACCTCTTCAAATCATGGTAGTTTAATTAGAGAATCTTGTGACAGTGTTCAATAATCCTGTTTGTTTTAGTATTTTTAGTATGGCAAACATCAGCACTATTGCTGTTGCATCTAAAATATTATTATTTTGGTTGGCTCTACTTCAGGCAAATGACTATAATGACATTTTGTTTGTGTGATTTGTTCATTTGTAGTGTGTAATGGGTTCCATGTTAAAGTGAGGTGTGGTCTGTGGAATAGAATTTCATATCATCATACCAAATCAAACTTGACAGGAATGTCTCGTATACAGTACAAACTTTCCAATTGTGAATTTCAAAGGGGTGGAGACAGACTATGAGCAGACAAAGATATCATCCCTTTTGACCTCTTTGCTGCTACTGCCTGTCTGGTACTGTGAGTTGCCACCGGCTGATAGCACCTCCTTGAACGTCCTTCATCACATCTGTCCCTCATTCTATTGAAATACATCACAGTTATTGGGCTTTCTCAAGAAACATCTGAGGTCACCTTAGAGGTGAACAGAACCTCCAGAAGACCACCAGACAGTATTGTCATTTAATACAGTTTAACAGAATCTGAGTGTGCAACACCCTGGCGTGGTTTGTTTGTGGTGGTATAAATTGCAGTCTGAGACCTCCAATGTAAACCAAGAAACGGACCCTGGTCCAGATAAAAACAATGGTCATAGACTGTTAGCAAGTAAACACTGGAGCAGTGCATAGCTGGTTTGAACCCCCATCTGCACTAATCACAGGAAGTGTCATTACCAATCAACGCTCCATGTTGTTAAGACAGATAGCCATGTTTTCCTGCCAAACTCTGACCAATGACTGCACCGCATTTTCGTGCATAAGACTTTTGTTCACATTTGATGGTCCGTTTGAATTGAACATTTTAATGAGCCTGAACTGAACCACCCAAAAAATTAATACATCTTGCATCTTTTAACTAGCTAACTATTATCTGTGAATATGGCCTATCATCCCAGCCAGCACACCTCATATGTATGTACCCTAACCATCAATTGGACCAGTAGCTGTACTACTGGTGGTTTTTATAGTCATATTACTCTCATTGATTTGAAACTACGAGAGTTGTGCATATGGCAGTACCAAGTATTGTGCAAAAACAAGTGGGCAAAGCTTGAGGATAAGGGGTAGTCTCGGTTTGACTCAACTCACTCACACTTTGGTTGAGCTGCAAACATAATGTGATGTCTTTGATTGGCATGCAAAAGCTTCAACTCATTGACTAGATTTGTAGTAGAACAAGATATTCAACTTATGTAAGGAACACTGGAATATTAACCACTTAAGCAAATGTCATCCATACATACAGAGGATTTTCAGTCCTGTTTTCTATGAAAATCAAGCGGCAATGTCGTACCCCTTCAGTTTGGCCAGCTGTTACATGTTTCTGTAGGAGCACAGCTGAATCAAAATGCAGCAAATGTATGATTTTATCCTATGAATTAAAAAAAAATTGTACAGAATGCAACTGTTTTAATTTTGAGTATACCTAATGATGTTAGTTTAATGTAAACCTCTTCTATACACTGGGAGGTTCAAGTGGCAAATTCCCACAGGCAATATATAAGTGTCCTCAAAGATGAACACTGCCCCTTGACATTATATCACATTTTCTCTATCCAGTGCAATAAACTAGTGTGATTATGACAGTTTTCACACATTCTTGAGTTGACCGTGCCGCTCGTCACATTTCCTTTAGCTGGGAAGATAAGGAGCTATTATTTTATGTTATGTTCTTATTAAAGGAGTCTGTAATGGTTTATCATAGTGACCTTGCTTTAATAAATCCATATATAACAATCATCATGGTATACTGGTGAAGACCAAAGGTACATTACATTAGGATGATTGAAATAAAAAAAAAAAAAAAGACTCATTATCCCAACTGACCAATAATCGGTTTCACTCTGAGCAGCAAAACGTGTCAGGACGTTCCCCCTGCTTTCAGAGTCTCACCGGCGAAGTCCATCATTTACTGCAAGAGTACACACATAAAATAGTTCAGTGAATGGGGAATCTAATCAAACATCATCACACAAAGTCACTTGAAAGGCCACATGCAAATTAGCTTAGCTCTCTCCGTGACATGTCATTTTTAGAGCCACTGTTCAAATCTAGTTTTCTGCCTCCCTGCCTTAACTCCCTTCACAGCCCTCTCGCCTGAATGTAATTAAGCTGTAAATCTCCCATGTAATACTCTTCGTTTCACACCTATACTTAGCCAGATTTATGCCCTAAGCAGCACATAATTAATAGATATGATGTGCATGGAAACTTGCAATTAAAATACCGTGTATTTTAGACTCGCTAACACTTTCATTATCAGATTATGGGATCCCCATTTGCTCAGGTTTGTGAACACATCACTGCAAATGAAAGCCATTCTGTTGCAGTGATGCATTTTTTTTTTCATGTTGGTGTTTTTCTCTGGCTCCCCCAAGAATAGATTACATTTTTGCTAATTTTTGAAACAAACCATATGTTATATGAAGGGCATAAATTAGCAGCTAGATAGAAGCACTTTCCTCAGAGCACAGGAGGATCGTTCATAATTCCTGGCACATGTAAAATAGCCTTCTGGATTTATACTAAGAGTCACATTTTTGTACTTAGAAGTATTTAAGTAATTTGATCATGTTTGTGGGGTTGGTAAGACTGAATAATGTCTTTTTAGAGGGTGCATTTACAAACCCAAGTACGATAAAACGCTGTTGTCTCGGCAAAACTGAATAGATATATAAATAAACTAAACTGAAAAACTATGCTTCAGGTGTCACTGTTTATAACAACTCAAGGCCATGTAGAGGTCAAGATCTGGTTGATTCAGACTCCAAATCAAAAGTTAATGATGTAGATTAGAAAGATCAGGTCTTATATGTGGAAAAGTTGCTGACGAGGTTCTCACAGTCTGATTTCGAAGGAAGAGCACCACGCGGTCGCAGTCGATGTCACTGTGTAATTGCAGACCAACATGTGGGCTTTTGAATGTGAACGACGCACCACGCGAGGGCACGCTGCCATGCAGCTCTTGCTTTCTTGAGAAGATTTACACTCACACACACACTTTGCATGCTTTCTCACATGTGGTTTTGATAACCGATATTTGTTCAAAGACGATAACAACACAGCTATGTAACACACACTGTATTAATTACGTGAGAAGGAAACAATTCTTCTATCTCACTTTCTTTGGCGTAATTAACAGCTTCTGCTCGTCACACACCTTTTTTTCACTAAGCGCATCATTTATGTATGTGTTTATGTCTTTATTTATACATGCGTGTGGTTTTTGTTTGTGCATCAGAGTCGTCAGCTGGAGTCAGAGACGGGAACGACAGAGGAGCACAGTCTGAACAAAGAGGCCAGGAAATGGGCAACCCGAGTGGCCAGAGAACACAAGAACATCATACACTACAAGAGAGTGAGATGAACTAAACACACACAGGCTTTCTTGTACACACACACATGCTTGTCATCTAACATCTTTTTATTTTTTACACACCACTTGAAGTTGATCGTGTGTTTATGTGTTATGGTCAGTCGCTGGAGGAGTGCGAGAGCCACGGCCTGCCCCCCACAGAACAAGGCCGAGTAGATCTGGAGATGAAGATAGAAGACACCAAAGAAAACATACGCAAGGCTGAGGTTTGTGACTTTTCTTCCTTGTGCAGCTGGGGGGCAAACTGAAATCTGGCAAAGAAGCTGCAGGAAAAAAAATGTCACGGAAATTGAAACAAACTGTTGCATACAAGTTCAAATTATTCCTGGTGCCATCACTTTCATGTAATTTGGGGCATGTCCGGTTCAATTCGGTAAGATCTTACATGGGAACGATGCCGCTGGCGAGCGGTTGAAGCCTGTTGAGAATAACAAATCTGAAGCTTCCTGCAGCCTTTACACGAAACACGCAGAAATTAGGAGCTAAAGACATTAGGGTTGCATGAGAAGTCAGATATGAATAATTCTTCAATAAAAACCCCAATGCCTCCCTTCAACCAATATTGTTGTATTCATATTGGGGTATAAAAGCATAATAAAGATGTTCATTTATTCACATATCTGAACATTTATTCACTTAAACAAGTGGTTCTGGGACTGTTTCTTTTCCTTAGTACTTAATGCGAGTATTGTCTCTATTTTGACTATTATGATGCCCTCTTGAATTCTTAATAGTCAGAACAGTGGCAGTTGCGCACAGATTTTATTAGCTGTATTTTTAAAAACATGTCTCATATAATAATTGTAAATTCAGACTGATCGGCACCATTGCTCCCTTCTTGAGTGAAAATCTATTTCAACAGTTTTACGAATGGTCATTGCGTTTTTGTGCCTTATAAGCTTCAATGGATCTGGTTTCTGGAAGCTGAGAATTTAACGTTTTCTGTGTTAAGATACTTTTGTATGCATTTATTGGCCCACTAATCTCATCCAAGGTGGGCAATAGCTCATCAATTGAGCGATTATTGTTTTCTGGATTCCACCACACGGTCCCTGGGTTGGGAGATTGTGTCAAAAACCCTTTGATCAAGGCTGTGTTTGTCCTGCTCAGTAAGCTCAAATAAATAAAAGTAGATGGATAAGTTATATGACGGAATTGGTAAATATGTTGTGTGTTTGTTTGTATGGACCCCGAGTCTTTTATCTATCTAGCCATCTATCTATCTATCCATCCATCCATCCATCCAGCCAGCCATTGTTTGTTACTATTGTGGTTCTCTTCTAAGCTTCAACGCTATCTTTCCACATGGGTCCAGATGTGGAGATTCTGTTCACTGTAACATAAAAATACATCTGCTCCTAAGCTATATGGAGTTTCGCCTCATCTTATTTCAGATGAGGGACTAATTATTAATTTGGCATTATTTTGATCCCATCCGCCCCACGAGACTCAAATGTCCATTATATAGCGTCTGCCCATACACAGAAGCTCAAAAATCCTGTGGCGGGCATTGATTGATTGCATCCTGCTCACTGCTAGAAGCCCACTGCAGTTGTGACTCGACAATACAGCACAGCATGTGATCACAGACGGCTATGAGATGAAATACTCTTGGCCAGAATTTCTCTCTTCAAAGCCTCTCAGATAGCCCGCATCCCCTCCCTCTGCACCTCCCTCCTTCTTCTGGACATCTTTCCATTTGCAGAGGTATCCATCATTTATGTATTGATTCTCACTGTTTCGACCCGTTGCAGGATGAATAAGATTCCCGCGTCGCCTCTGTTACTCGGCCCATTTTGTAATTTTATTGTTGAGTTTTCCAAATCTGTGCCTCTACTTTACCATTAACTCCCCTCCCACTGTATCTCTATCTACATGTCTGGCACCCTCTGCTGTCTGGTTTGCTAAAAACATTTCATTTGTGGGATGCAAGGACGATTTGGCTGTTTCTTTTTGTTGTTTTGTTGTACAATCGTAAAATATATTAAATGTCCTTAATTGACAGATATACTCTATTTGAAGATACTTTACTCTCCTAAGAAGAAGAAAATTAATTATACCATGTGACCTAACTCAAATACGGTTTCTAAGTGCAGTCATGTGATGATATGGCCGAAGCCCCTCGCTGTGTCCTCGCTCAAATTGCCTCTTTTCCATCCTCTCAGGCCAGCATTATCTTGAGAAAGATGATGAATATTTTATGAGCTCATTTGGCACAAAATGGCTTCATCACACAGCTATTATCTCAGAATTATAAGGGGAATGAAAGTAGCACAGACGACATTATTCAGGTTTGATTATGGCATTATCCAGAAAGGGATAGTACTGTTCCTCCGCTCTTACACAAGGCCCCATCTTCCCAAAACAAGCGTCTTGCAGTTCACTTTTCAACACCTTGTTAGTGAGAAAATGATGACAGCTATATTTAAGACAGAGAAATAGTAAGGCTGAACACAAACTACCCACATGTGTAAAACAAAAGTCACTGTGCAGTAGTTGTCTGTTTTAAACACCCTCTCTTGTGAAGAGAAGCAGGTTTTTTTTTTCTTCTTTGTTTTAAATCATGGTTACAAGGTGAAAAGATAAACTATGGACAAAGCAGTGAAGAGTCCTTACAATAGAAGTGTATGAATAGATTCATGTGATGGCGATGCAACAAGACAAAACACATTTATAGTTTGAGAGGCCACAATATACTATTTTCTGATCTATATAATTTTGTGAAGACCTCACAAACATTTGAGAGGTTAAATCAAAACCCAACTTCAACAAGCCTTGTGTCAAAGGTAGAACCACTTCCAAATAAAAAACTTCCCAAAGGCACTGCTTAGTCAAAAAAAAAAAAAACAGTACGTGTAATAGACTGACAAAAGCTGTAGACAATTTTAGCTTCCTAACCGACAAGCCACAATAAAATTACATGCGATTTGACCGCATCTTTTTGCCTGCGAAGTTAATAGAAAATCCTGTGAGGACATGGACTTGATCTTGACTTTGTGTTCTTGCCACCAACAAAGAAGCAACTGTTGTCGTTGCTTGTATCTTCCACGCCTTTATCAAAAGCATCACGAGCAGCGAGGCCTCAGTGAGCAGGGCGTCACATAGCTGCAGGTAGCAATTTTAAGGCAGACAAGGAGCGCATGACAACTGCGACTGGGGCTTTTCAGCTACTTCGGCAGCAGTGATTTCAGTATGGAGAAAAAAAACAATTTTTGACCTTGACGTTTTGTGTTATATAAAGCGATACCAGAAAAAGCACCATATGAGTTCTGATCATTTTTCAATGTCAAGTAGATGGCAGATGTACGATATGTGTTAGATGGCCAGACAGGGAGGGAGTACAGTCCTGCACTCTGCTACATTAGCTTTGAACTCACTGGAGCATCAAAACTGAAGCCATTTGTCTGGAAGCTCGAGTACAGAAGGCTGACACCGGCCACTGAAAACAGACTGATGGCACAGTCGGCCTCCCTACCTTTCCCTGTTTACAGATTCTTCATAAATTGACTCTTTCGCTTGTCACAACATCTCAAAGGCTTTAACAGGCGGGCTGAATTTCAAAATCAATGTTTAGTAACCATCTGAGCCAAAAATTGGATAGTAGGAACAATTGGCAATTCACATCCTGTAATACACTTTTATCCAGCTGGGCAATCCTTTTCCTCTCAAAGTACATAACATATGTTCTATGCATATTAGCGCTGACCCATTATTGTGTTCAAAAATTCATCCGTCATCCTAAAGTGTAAATGATCAAGAAACAATAAGCAGAGTTCCGAAACTGGAGGCAATAAGCCAGATATGAGATACTTTTCAGACTGTTGCCAGAATGCATCTCTACCTCTACACAGATCTCCCCTTTTTTCCCTCAATTTGAATAGAATCGATAAAAATCCTGAGAGGAAAAAGTTGTATTTTACAGTCTGTGCTGTCTAGAGAGGGCGATGTGATTTCACGGCTTGTGTCTGAGTGACTGATAAAAGGTAGGATGGGATGGATATTGACACTTGCTGAGATTGTGTGTGTCTTTTTTAAAAACTCACTGGAATTCTACAATATATTACAGTGCTGCGCAAGATGAGAGTATCAATAATTCAACCAGTTGTAGGACCATTGCTTTCACAGAATGAATGGAGGGAGGCAGTCAGTGCTGTGAGGGGTCTGAGCCGACACATTCTTATTTTAAAACCTCCTTAAGTATCGATCTTTTTGGTGAGGCATCAAAGCACATCAGCCCCCGCGCCAAACCTGCACATACTCCCCAGGGGTCCTGCAAAACAATTGGTGTTGCACAGTCGGTGGCTATTGGTTATGCTAGTTTGTCTTCCAAACAGCTTGATCAATATACATTTTACATAGAAACTTAGTAGAATACTTAGTACCTAAGTATTTGAAATCATAGCAAAATCAATTTTATCTATTTTGGCATGTCTCGACTGTGTCAGGTGACTTTGAAAACCGTCTATCTTGTGTATTTTCTGTCGACTCTGCCCTGCTAGGATGAAAGCATGAGGACCACTGAGGCAGGAGGCTCCACACTAATCAGCTGCTCCCAAACATGCTCCGCCAGACAATCTGGCCTCATTAACATGTGACATCAAAAAAGAAAAAAAAACCCCAGCAACTTTGAGACAGGATATGAATCACAACAGAGACTGGATGGTGCCTACAGCCGCATTCCAGCAAACAAATCTAATAAGGGACGGAAAACTGATTAGACAAAAAAATTCCATCTGCACTGCCATGTCACACAGGCATGGAAGCGATTCCAGCATTGTAGCATATTTTTAGAATGAAGAGCTGATGTTCTTTCTATTTGATGACAATGCTCGGCTTGGGTTCAATGAGCAGTCAAATTAAGATAACTAATGAACAGAACCGTAGCTCAGGCTTTTTCCCTCGACACACAAATGTGAGAAAAGTCAGCTGAATTGTATTCCTGCAGTATCTGATGACCTTTCCACCTCTGCCTGTTGTTCTCCCAGTCTGTCATCCTCCAGGAGCTAGTGGTTCTCACAACGCTGGTTTCACATCCCATTGACTTTAATTGAAGTTGCTACACAGCCTTGGAAGCCCAGATGGTTAAAAAATATATTTGATGATATTTCATCTATTTGAATCTTCAGCTTAGTAAGTTCATGGTTCAACAGCAGCAGTGGGAGTCGAGGCTTCTTCCCTTGAGCATTTGTTGGATGCTGCTAATGGAGAAGGGGAAAAAAAGGAAAGAAGCTGCAGCACTTAAGGAGCTGAGATGCATATTGATCAAAGCTGAGGAGCCTTGACAGCACATGTGTGTGTGACTGCACGTCTCCACAAGAGGAGGCGTGAGCCATCAGTCTGCTCCGTCAGCATGAGAAAGGGAAGGAGACAGGTTACCAAAAAAGAGGCTGACGAGAGGCTGCGAAAAATCGGAAGGATTAGAGATGAAAGGGGCAAAACAGGAGGATCTCCCTGCTGGCCTCGTATTGTCTCATTAGTAAAGAACATTGCAGCTCGTGTCCAGCTTTCACACACTCACGGCTCATTAAAAAGAAAAACGCAGAAAGTCTACACTCCTGACTTGAATCCTCATGGAGGGGTTACCACTCAGGATATTTGAAGGGTTCTCACATATACACCCTGAAGATCTGAGGGGGGGGATAAAAGTTGCCATTTTTTTCACCGAAAAGAGAAAAATGCATTTTGTGTTTCTCAGGTGGAGAACAGGAGGTTAATAGTGTACATGTTCGTGCTATACTTAATAAAAGGCACTGCTGGGATTCGAACCCAGGATCTCCTGTTTACTAGACAGGCGCTTTAACCAACTAAGCCACAGCGCCACTGGTGTGGCCAATGACAAACACCCAACAGGTGCAGCAAGATATGCCGCCCAAGCCAAACGCCTTGAATTACCAGACCCAACCAGCAGCAGTTTGGGGCCTGATGTTTGAGTGACAGCAGCAGGCGGCTGAAGTAATCTGTCGTATATTCATTCACAGTTTGTTTAAGCAATACACAAGTTGAACCCTTCCTTGAGGCAACATTATGCAACTATTTTATCATAGATAAGCACGTGGTTCAACATCACACATCACCATTTGTGTCTTCAACCAACCTGACTTACATTTTTTGACATATAAGAGGCAACTTTAAGTGCCTGCCGTTGCTCCAATCATCTTCTTGCATTCTTTCATATTGAGTTGATGAAAGATCAAGTCTTGGAAATGGATGCTCACAAAAGAGTGGTAACTGTATTGAATTGTTGACTCGGAATGTTGAGAGACGTTTAATAGGAGATTTTGCTCCTGTCGTCATGTTAGGTTCCTATCTTATCTGAGTCACCCATTGCAAAAAGAGTCCCGTCTCCCGTCCTGCTTACTGTACGTGGAGACATTTACTGTTCATGAATCCTGTTGTTTGTTTTCAGGGGTAGATGCAAATGTAACATTTTTAATTTTATTTTAGATTTGTATTATTTAATTTTCAGGTCTAAAAAAGTTGAGAGTGATTCAGCATCAGATTTTTGCAATGCATCTGGATGGGAGGTGCTAAAAACTTTGAAACGTGTGCTGGGTATTGACATTTTTTGATGATGTTAACATTTCCAAACTTCTCTCTCTCTCCAAAGACGATAAAGTTGAAAGCTGAAGCCAGGCTGGACCTCCTGCGGCAAGTCGGGGTTGCCGTGGATACCTGGCTGAAGAGCGCCATGAACCAGGTGTGTGCACTTCCACGGTATTCACTTGTCAGTTTATGAGGAGCAACCAGAAAAGCAAGTGCAGTGTGAAGTGGCTGACCAGTAATAAATCCTACCTGGGAGGATTATTGATGTTTATTAATCGTAATGGTCACTACGGAAGCTCTAAATTGGCACTTCAGTGTGTATTTATGTTTTTTAAGTCTTTTACCGCACAATTTCTTTAACACCAGTTCAAAGTATACATGCATGAATTCCAGTCTGCACTTAAAATAACTGTTTGCCCCCCCAACACTCTCTCTGTGCATGCCTTAGGTGATGGAGGAGCTAGAGAATGAGCGTTGGGCCAGCTACACCTCCCACGATCCCTCACTGTCGGTGAGACACCTCCCCTCACTGTGGTGCTTTTCTGCCGAGCTAAATACAGAAATGTTATCATTAGAAAACAGATGAACTAATAAGCAGCAATCAAGATCTAAACTAAAAGAAGAAGTAACGTTTTAGGAGAGTAATATATTGTAGGGTCGGGCAATTGAAATAGTTGGTTTAACAAACTACATCCTCCATATTTCATCATAATAAGCAATCTCAAAGCCATCTTGAGAAGTAATTTGATTGATTGGAACAAATCAGTTCATTGGAGAAGTACAGCAAGATCTTTATGAGCCTGATCGTTTAATCGCAGCTGTTTGTTCATTATGTGGCTGCGAGCCGAGGTGGCCTCGCATCTGGCTTAGAATTTTTCCAAATTACAGCTGCTCAGTCAACATCATACTTTTGTAAAACAGCAAATTGCTTCCAGTCAGCCCTTCGGCATGCCAAATGTATTCAGTTTGACAATACAAATGGATGCCACACAGCTGATTTGTATTCCTTTTTTTTTTTTAGATGAGCTCCTTGAGTCGATTGTGGTGATGAACAAATATTTTAGCAACTCTCATTTGAATTTTAATACATGCATGTGTAGATCATGTTTGCTGGCAGAGTTTCAGCAGATTGTGACACACCAATAGATTAGCATTCTTCAGCGACAGGTCAGTGGTTGGACATTAATTACCATTACAACTTCAGTCACGAGTTGTGTCACATGCATGATGCCCTTTTTTAAACTTCTTTCAAATGAAAACCACCTGACTATTAATACCAGTGTCACCAAATGCTATTTACTTATCTCCATCATTTTTTTTCTTGCCCGACATTAACAGCCCCCATTCAGTTCACTTCACTCAGAAATGTTCAACTCAAAGTTGCCGACTTGCATCCATGGGTTTTATATGTTTTTTTTTAAATCTTTTCATTCCAAAAGAAAATCAGCCAGGAAAAATAGTTCTCCCAAGAAATCACTTCCTGAGTGATGTAAATTGCGAGATAATTGACCTCAGCCCTGCTGCCTAATCATCTGTCACGCCACTTACAGCCTCTTGAAACGCCCCGCTTCCCCAGCAGAATACTGATGCAGCGCTCAAACAACTTTCTATTTCACCATCCCAGGCTTTAATGGTGAGATAGACCGAGGGGGGGGGAAATCGGAAACCTGGAGGACCTTCTTTATCATTTCATAAGTGTGTGGACTCGATGCGTGTGAACATCAGCTAATTATACACCATCTCTGTCATTATTAAGGGCACGTGGCCATCGTTTTTCCA
>CAESWR010000859.1:191880-207104 GCA_903171835.1 Mullus surmuletus
GAGAAGATGTATCGATCATCTGCACACTGAAGGCTGAAGGAGTTGCAGTTCTAGCTTTTGCATTGTAATTCACTTTGCAATTTGCTTTAGTTTTTTCATTTTAGTCTTCAGTTTGATAGATGATATCTATATGATGGATAGATAGCTAGATAATGTATTCATCTCGTAGAGATATTCACAATAACAGCAGCTTTAAAAATGGAAACAGTGGCATGCATGGTTCAGAAAAATCAAAGCACTAAAACATATACTAAAATAGATTAATGAGGTGCAAAATGTGCTTAAATAAGAGATAAAAACCCCCAAAACAAAATGATATAAAAATCTGGCAGTTATGGCTTTATAGGCAGTAGTTTCTTTATAAATTCCAGCTGAAAGAGAATAAAGAAATCAGTTTCCATTAATGTATGCGCGCGCGTGTGTGTGTGCAGTATGACTGTGTATCCACTTAGTTGTGCAGCATGTACAAAGAGAAAGGGAGAAGAACACGATGTTACTATTATTATCGATAAATCTCGAATGAACTGCAGATTTTCACATCATATCTGCTCATGTTGCAGAGGTGTGTGTGTGTGTGTGTGTGTGTGTGTGTGTGTTTGTGTGTGATGGTCTGCAGGTGATTGACCCGTATGAGTCAGTGGATCCTCATCACTGGCCAGATGAAAACACCAGACGGCAGCTGATCAAAGAATGCAGAGAGAATTCAGCTGGACCTTTTTTCCTGGTAATTAATCACTGAGATCGGTATATCTTCATGCCAACTGTGGCTTCACAAGAGAATGTTATAAATATGCAGAGAAAGCTTTTTGGATCACTTGCCAGCAGGTTATTTGTTCTCCATATTGATGTTTTGCAACAAAAGAGAAAAAGAAAAAAAGATAAATGCGCAAATCACAGCTTGTTATGCATCTGGTGCTGCTGTTCCCCCCGCGTCCACACGATGGCGCTGCAGGCCCTGGTGGGACATCAGTACGGCTCCAGCGCTCTCCCCATCCAGGTGGAGGTGTCCGAGTTCCAGCTGCTGCTACAGGAGAGCCAGCAGGCGGGCATCAACACCGCGGCGCTAGAGAGACATTACCAGAGGGACGAGAACGCCATTCCACCGTCCTACCTGCTGAGGGCCGCACACAGACACACTCAGGACCCTCAGGTGGGTCAAGGTCACACAGACGACCTCCTAATGACCTTATCTTTCCAGGTTACGCTCCATGTTGAGTTCCAAAGACTGTGAAATCATTGTTCATGCATTTATTTCATCCCAACTTGAGTGTTGTTATGGTGTTGAGACGTGTCTCTCTCAGAAACCTCTCAGTCGACTCCAGTTGGTCCAGAATGCAGCTGCCGAGCTGCTGACTCCATCGCGGAGAAGGAAGCACATCGCTCCCATCTTTGCCTCTCTCCCTGGGCTGCCACTTAGTTTCAGACTTTTTGGATAATTTCAGGCTTTTTTGATAGAATTTTGTTGATAACTGTCAAGGCACTTCATGGTCTGGCCCCAAATTACCTTTTAGAATTATTAAAGGGATAGTTCGTTGTTTTTTTTACATGGAGTGATATGAACGGAGGGAAAATAGTGCAACGTCGGACTTTTGCGACCAAGAATTCGTGATGCAAAAGAATTATGCTTTTGAACGCATATTGTTTTTTGGAGCAAACCACTTTATCCGTGTGACCCCAGCAAATAGATGGAACTACTTTCTGCAACACTGAAACCGTCCGGAACTCCACTCATGGGACACAGTGGGGGAAAATCACTGCTGATGAACGACGCTGAAACTTCATGTCAAAGAATCCGAACTATCACCTCCCCATATGTGCCAGCTCGCAACTTGCGCCACAACATGGCGTAAGAGGGTTGTCCTGCAGCGCTTCCTCACTAGTTTCAGGATGGGTGTTCTCCCTTTCACTTCCAATATCCCAAAAACCCAGCTGTGAGAACGCCTCGAACTGCTGCAGTCAGTTTATCCTTCATGATATGTTCTTGACAAATCAAAATGAATTTCTTCATTACACTGTCGTAATCGTGTTGTGACAGTTAGTTTGGGGATCCTGTCCACATCCTGTCAAACATCTATGACCAAGTGAAGGAATTGTTCTGTAACCTTGCACATCTAATGATAATAATCAGTATGTCAATTATGTTAATCAGTATGTCAGCTTGGCATAAACACAAAAATAGGTGCATATTCTCTTATTGTCAAGTTGTCATGACAAAGACATTTTCTGGTTATTTCTCTTTGATTAATGTGAAGTTGTTATATTAAGGACATCTTAAACAAATTGCCAAGTTGTGATGACAAAGACAACTTCTGGTCAAGTCACTTTGATTAAAGTTGTCATTATCAACTTGTCATTGCAAAAACTGAATGAAACTTAATGACAACAGTCATAAACGTTCATGCAATGACATAATGTTTATGAAACCTACATGACTATGTCTTGTCACTTTTACGACGAGACCTTCAAGTAAAGTGTTACCGAATAATCAGCCCGAGGAGCTCAGATTGGATAATTCACTGTCCTCCTTTAAAACCGCTCAAAGCAGATGGCCGCCCACGCTGAGTGGTGGATCTGTTCAAGGTTTCCTTCTAAAAGGGAGTTTTTCCCTGCACCTGTTTTTGCCCAGTGTTTGCTCTGGTGGGATTTGTTGGGTCCCGCCATCATAAGTGCCTCTGTTGTGTCTGTTATGGCACTTTGTACGTATGCTTGTATGTACATCCACGTAAAGCACATTGTAATCATGTTTTGATAAGTGCTTTACAAATGAATGTTATTAGTATTATTATTATTGTTGTTAGTATTATTATCCATTCATCATCAAACAGATGCAACAATGGTGCAGTTTTCCTGTTTGATGATCTGCAGGCGGAGCTTCTACAGGAAGATCACGAGGCTCTGATGATGACGCTGCGGTCTGCTGTGAGCCTGTGTGTCCACAGCGGTGTTCTGACCCCAGAGAAAGCCCACCGCTACCACAGGTCGGCCCTCGACGCAGACCTGCGCTGTGCTCTGGAGAACTGTCGGCGAAAAGACGTCGCCAGGCGCTGCCTCGTTTACGTCCACCATGTTGTTAATGCAAAGGGCGAGATGGAGAAAAGGCCGGCGGCCGGCGATCAGGCCAAGGTTATAAAACACAGGAGAGAAACTTTCCCAAATGTTTTCCTGCCTGAGTTTCGCTGTGACTAACATCCGTGACATCCGCCTGTTTTTCAGGCTGCTTCCTGTGATGAAGTCCCCGAGAGGGCGACGCCCACTGAGAAAGAGTTACTGTCAGAGCTGTGTGACAGTTTCCTCCGAGGCCTCATCACCTCCTGCCGGCTCCTGGTTTATACCACCACCACAGAGTGTGACCGTCGCCATGGTTACACCACAGCCAGGAGACGGGGCTACACCGAGTCACTCGTCTGGCAGGTGTGCTCCGACCTGGTGGAGTTGATGGATGGTTTGGAGAAGAGCAGAGACTCGAAGCTCAGCGATGCTCTGGCTCAAGAGCACGCCGAGCAGGAGGAGCTCCTCGACGTCCTGGCAGGATTCTATGATGTTCCACGGCCAGAGGAGGAAGAGGTTTACACAAACATCTCCAAATACCATCACACCTATTCTTGTTCTCATATATTAATGAATAATAATGATAATAATAATAATGATAAACTTTATTTGTACAGCACTTTTCACGGATATAAAATCTCAAAGTGCTTAAAAATAATATAATAAAAGCAGACAATAAAACAAGTACGCAAAAGAAAAGCAAATAAGACAACAGATTAAAAGTAACAGTCGTAGCAAAACACACAAAAAAAACAACAACCTGTGGAATCATAAATAAAGAGTAAAAAACAATGAAAGACCGAAGAGACAATTAAAGGTCTGTCCAAACAGAAATGTTTTCCGCTCTTTTGTTAATGCGCCACGAGAATCTCACAGATAATCGGAGAGCATTCCACAGTTTGGGGTTTTGTACTGGTTTTGAATGAATGCTCTTTTATTATAAAATAAGAAAGAGATGTTTTATGAACCTGCCATGTTTTCTTTGCCATCGCTGGTTATAGATCAGGAGCTATTTGGTGCAGAGCAACCGCCAGCACCCACTAGTGGTCACAGGAGGGCCGTGCGCTGGCAAAACAGTGCTGCTTGCACACTGTGCTCAACAGGTAAAGGAAACATTTGGACCTTTTATAAGAAATCTATATATGTCTTTAAAGTTAAAGTTTAGACCTTACTTTACTGATCCCAACCTGTGAAATCCTAAAGCTCTAACAAGGTCATGAAGCTCTAAAGATCAACGTTGTCCTTGTCTTTGTCTCTGTAGATGACATCATGGCTGCAGCACATTGACCCCGTGGTTATTACATATTTTGCGAACTTGTCAAACCGTCCTTCCCTGAACTACCTGCTATCCAACCTGTGTTACCAAATCACCAGCAGCTACTGCAGCCTCACACAGGACGCCAACGCCAATGTCACCAATGGCGGGTCCACCTGTACCAGTAATCCCACAGACAATAATTCCGTCCGGTTGCTGCCAGACAGCTGCAACGTGGACCTCACAGCTCTTTCTCAAAATCTTGGAGGCGTCGTGGCGCCACACACCGATCCGTCTGTACTCGCAAAGTGTGTGTCGTCCCTCCTCTCCTCGCAGCCGTCAGCCGAGCGGCCTTTGGTTCTGATCCTTGACGGCGTGGATCAGATGGAAAACAACGCAGCGGTGCAGTTGATTGACAGCCTGCCCTCACCTCTTCCTCCCGCAGTCAAATTCATCCTCACTGTCTCCTCCAAAAACACAGCTGTCACGCGGGCCGTGGGACTGCGTTACCCAGAGTCCACTGCAGTTCCCTGTGCTTCGGAAGGCTGCGTG
Source organism: Mullus surmuletus (assembly GCA_903171835.1). Classification (NCBI taxonomy): domain Eukaryota; kingdom Metazoa; phylum Chordata; class Actinopteri; order Syngnathiformes; family Mullidae; genus Mullus; species Mullus surmuletus. The sequence continues at coordinate 196,736 of CAESWR010000859.1, forward strand.
TCGTTGGGAATGGCTGACAGGAAGCAGTGCGTGAGGCTGCTGACGTCGCTGCTGAGCCGGTCGGGCAGGAGAGTGACGTCCGGACAGCAGGTGTTGGTGAATCAGGCCCTGACTTCCTGTGGTGTGACGCTGTACGCTCGCCTCCTGCGCACACACACGTCGCTCTGGCACTCCGGTATAACTGCTGCACTTGACAAACTTCTCTGAAACGCTTTGCTTTGCTCTCACGCTGCTTCTTCACCTTCTCTCGACAGATTCCGACGTGTCCGAATCGTCTCTCCCCGACTCCGTCCGTTCCTCCATCTCAGCGCTGCTGGAACACCTGGAGCAGAAGCACGATAGCCGCCTGGTCGCTCATGCCGTTTCTTACCTCAGCCTCTCCAGGACGGGGCTCACAGAGGCAGAGCTCGCCGATCTGTTGTCCCGTCATGGCGACGTCTTGGCGGACCAGGGTCTGCTCCCTTGTTCCGATAGAAGGGTCTCACAGGTGGATGTGGAGAGGCTGCTCCTAGATCTGAGTGGCTTCCTCATCCGGAGGCCTGTTGCAGGGTCTCGGGTTCTGTCCTGGATGTGTAGGTATTTTGGACTGGTTGCGGCCAAAAGGTACTTCGGCACTCGAGAGGCGAGGAGGGCGTTTCATTCAGCAATGGCGGACTATTTCAGTGGTGGGTGGCTAAACGCAGAAATGCCTGACAATCAGAAAAACAAGGACACTGAGCAAACAGATAAGCTACTATTGGGGCTCTCCTCGCCCGACAAAGAGCATGCTAGCTTGACGAAGGTTGGGGACTTGGTGTATCACTTACGAGAGAGCAACAGGTGGGAGCTGAGTCTCCTAATGTCGCTGAGATTTCACCAGGCTATGGCGCGAGCGGGACTTGTGAGAGATCTGGTGGCCATGCTGAGAAGAGAGGAGGGGTCACCACCATATGCGAGGGAGAGAGCATTCCTGGCTAGCATCCTGAGGTCTGCCGATTGCATCCTGTGCTGCTCGCCCCTGGAGCTGCCCACTGCGATAGAGACCCACCTGGTCCCTTATCTGGAGGTCTTTCCCGCCCTTGAGGGTTACGCCGATGAAATCAGGCGGGAGAGGAGGAGGCGGGGTTGCGGAGTGGGTGTCGCTGTTCCTCCCGCCCCCTCCATGGTCGCCCCCATCCTGCTAGGTGAGCCCAGAACCAGGGGTGCATCTGAGGCAGCCGGGGCCGAGTGCGGGGTCGTCGCCATGGTTGCGGACGATGGTTCGGCGTGGATACGGAAAGCCCCTGGGTGTGACTTTGCTGAACTGTCGCTGGGCGGTGAGCAGAGGGGAGTGACGTTTGCGGGAGTGAAAAGCAGCGGCCGGTTTGTGCTGCTCCATACACGCTGCGGCAAACTCTTGCTGTGGGATGTGAAGGGCCCGGAGACATTCCTAGAGGTCAGAGACCCTTTGAAAGCAGGGTCGGCCAACGTCGATGGGTTTGTCGCTTGTCGGGAGAAGTTGTGCGTGTGGCGGAAAGGTGAGAGCGCTGCATTGGTGTTTGGCAGCTCCGGCGACGCCGTGACGCGTTTCCAGTGTCAGAGCCGAGTCACCTGTGTGGTCTGGTCGGCCAACGGCTCCTACATGTACTGCGGACAAGAGGAAGGCACAGTCTCCATATTCGACACAGACAACCGCGGTCTACTTGGCACCTGTTCAAACTCCAACCACAGCGTGGTCAAAACAATCATCCTCTGTGACAACAAGCAGGAGATGGCCTGTGTTGACTGGATGGGTGACGCAAGCGTATGGGATTTAACCGACATGTCGCCCAGACTTGTCAAAGAAAGCATCGCTGGGGGTAAATCTAATATCCTTAATACCGATTACTCAGTTGAGGTGAGCACTTTGTTGGTGTGCCAGTGTGACCAGGTTACATTGTGGGACACGTGTGACTGGGAGGTATGCGACCACTTCCTGGCGCCGCGGGGAAGAGCTTTCACCCAAGCTGTGCTGTCCCAGGATGGCCACCTCTTCCTGGCCTTGTTAGAAGGCTGCACCCAGGTGCCAGTGTGGAGGGTCGACACGGGGGTGTGTGTCCTCTCACTGGATGCCACCCAGCAGCCTCTCGAGCTTCTCAAAAGCTCCTCCGATGTCGTATGCGTCACACGCGATGGCTGCCTCTTGGCGTGGGACTCAGCGATGATATGCGCCGCTGGGGCCGCTCCCAAAATGACGCATGGAGTGAAAGAAGTTGTAGTGGAGAGAAGCGAGCAGTGGTTCTACACCGCTGACGGCTCAGACGCCGTGTGGAGGTGGAGTCTGGAGACTGGGCTTCCAAATGAAACCTTTCTGCATGATAACGGCGTGGAAAAAGTACGGGTTTCCCCGGATGACCTCCACCTCGTGACGCTTTCGGCGGGAGATATTTACATTTGGCGGACGGAGACAGGGGAGAATATCGTGCGAATCAGAGGTGGCAGAGCTGCAGATGTTCTGATCACGCCCAACGGTAACTTTGGCGTGAGCATTTCCCACAGAGGGCTCTCTCGGGTCTGGAAACTGGCTAACGGGGGTATCGTGTGCAACATACACACCCACCTCTCTAATCCCCAGGTGTCACCCGAGAGTACATTCCTCATTGGCTGTCGTCGTGGTGACCTGCTGGCTGCCAGTCTGTGGTCGGGCACGATCAGCAAGCGCTTCTCGTGCGTGGAAAGCTCGGAGCACGTTGTTGCTTTTCAAACACTCACTGAGCACGCTGAGTTTGTAATAGTGCTGGTCGCGTCTGGCGCTGTGTACACTTGGAAGATTTCAGAGGAAACAGTTTGCAGGCACTTTCAGCTTCTGGAGACATTTGACTGCTGCCCACAGGACTTCCACATGACCTCTGACGGGAGCTTTGCTCTGCTGTCCACTGATAATGATGTCATCAGCCTCTTGGACATGTCCCAGATCAGACTGTGCTCACTAAAAGCAGAAGGTTCCGTGATAAGAGCCTGCTTGGACAGCACGGGATGCTACGCTGCTTACATATGGCGCCCCGCCAGCCTGGAGAGGAGGTGTGCCTGTTACCAGCATTCCAGGCCCGTCCTCACGGTGCTCAGACTGTCAGACGGGGAGCGAGTTGGGAGTGTTCTTCTGCCAGAGCAGCCACTGACTCTGGTGATGTGTGGGCTGCAAGCTGTGTTTGTGGGGTTCGAGGACGGGTCTGTGGGTGTGTATTCTATTTCAGACATCGTGTTCAGCAGGGAGGAGATGTTCAGATGCAGACAAACTTTAAATGGTCACATTAAGGAATGCCCGTTTGACAAGGTGCCCTTTAGCTTTGCACCTCTTGCAATTCCCAATATCACATGGCCTTAGTGACTGTAAATATCCAGCTGCTCTAACAAACATTTATCCAACAAGCTTTTGTCTTCCTACTGTGACTCATCTGAATATCAGGATATTGCCCTTTCAGTTTCAATTGACTGGATTACGTGACTTTGCATAAACACTCACAGCTGATTTTATCTCGGTAGTTTCATTTCTGTGAAAGCAAAACCTGTATCTGACACTTCTACCTGTATATTTACAAAGGGCATTTTTAACTGAGAACATCACATCTATTCAAAATGTAAAGGCTTATATTGTCTGAGTGTGATTTTTTGATTGAATAAAATCTTGATGGCCGACAAGTGTATTGTGTATTGTGTATAGTATCATAAACCAAGGTATGTTTCACCGCATATATTTACCTTAAATCTTAACAATTTAGTTTTTCTTTTGCTGGACATTAATTTATTCTGCTACAAATATAACTTTTTGCAGAGAAAGCTGTTAAGCACATATTTAGTGAAATTCAGGTGACAATAAATATTTCCATCTCAGACGTCAGCTGCTTTGAGTCAAAGACACGCCCACCTCACCAAATAAATTCTGCAGTCCGACTGCCCCTGAAGGCAGCACCACCAGAGGTCTCGGACTCACCGCTCCTCCAGGTGGAGACGCAGAGACTGTGGTGGAGACATGTCGCAGCTGTACTACTGGGGGGACACTTCCAGTGGACACTTTGGTCCACAGGCGGCTCTCAGTCCCGTGTCGTGGACGCTCCCCGGCGACATTAGCGATATTTGCTGCGGGGAACGACACACTTTATTCCTCAACAAGGATGGAGGCGTGTTATCGTGTGGAAACAACTCGCAGGGACAACTGGGAAGACGAGTTTATGAGGAAACATCTCCAACAGGTGAGTGATGAGGACTTGTTTTATTTCAATTAGTCCAATTATTTTTATTTGATTATTATTTTATTTATTTATTAGAGCGATTTATCTTTCAGTTGTAATTTATATGTGCTTATTATTATACACCTGAGATCATGTTTGGCTCTGTCTCGACATCTGTAGTCCCCCCCCCAACACACACACACACACAAACTCACAAACACACACACACACACAGACACAAACACACACACACACACACACTCACACACACACACACTTCGGTTTCAGTTTCCATTCCTCGCTGGGACTCCCGGTCACGAAACTTAACTAGACTCGGCGCATGATGAGTTCAGGTCCATCTTTAAATGGGAAACTTCAGAATCCACGACTTTTTTTTGTAAAGGTAAAGGAAGCATTCAGTGTCACTCTCAACAAAATAAGGAACAGCTTGACACAATCACAAAAGAATAGAATTCTACCAGAAAAGTAATATATGATATATGTGAAGTACTCACAGTGCCTCTTAGTACTGTATTACATGTTTATAGAACATGCTTGTAGAGCTTTTTTTTTTTTAGAGCTTTCCGTTTTTTATGGGATCAAATAAGGGTCATAAAGATTCTGTACTTGTACAATGATGTTCAAATGTGTAAAAAAGTCTTGTGGTTGTAAAAATGTTTTGTGCCCGTGTAAAAACACTTGTGTGTAACAGTTTTGAAGGTGTATAAAAGATTTTGTGCGTGTGTAACTAACAAAGTTTTGAAGTTGTAAAAATAGTTTGTGCATGTGTAAAACATATTTGTATCTGTGGGAATATTTTGTGCATGTGTAAAACTAAATCCGACGGACACACAAATTTCCCACCTTCAAGTGCGACCCTGAAGTTTACAAAACTCAAGTTACAAGTACAAACTTTGACCCTGTTTTGACGGCTGAAGGAATAGCCAATCAGCACGTTGCTTGCTGACTTGCCAATCAACCCGGTGCCCACCCATTAAAGTGCCTATTGGCACTCTACCACCCATGTGCCGACCTACCATCCAATCAAAGAGCAGCCGCGATCTGAGCGCTTACTTCAGTGGGGCACCGGGTTGATTGGCAAGTCAGCAAGCAAAAGTCAGCAAGTAAAAACAAGTCAGCAAGTAAAGTTTTTACACAGGCACAAAATATTTTTACAACCACAATACTTTATTACACATTTGAACATCATTGTACAAGTACAGAATCTTTATGAGCCTTATTTGATCCCATAGTTTTTAGGTGTATGACGATCCATTGTAAGTGATAATATATCCATGTGATAAATAACTACAGGCCGTATGGTTGGAAGACCTTGGTCATATATAGTCATGTATTCTACAGGAAAGAGTAATGTGATGTGATCCTGTGATCAGGGCGTGTGGAAGGCGTGGGCGAGGTGGTGGCGATGGCGTGCGGGAAGGACCACTGTCTGGTGGTCAGTGCAGATGGAAAGGTTTACTCCTGGGGGTCTGGAGAAGAGGGAGAGCTTGGGCGGCTACTCGATCCAAACGGTGATTATGGCAAACCAAGGCAAGAGCTCTTCGTCTCACACTACATAAGATATCTTTTAACATTTGAATTCAAATTACTGAGAGTGTTGGAACAGTAGCTAAGTGGTTCAGTCCTTCAGGAAAGCATGATATTGGTGAAATAACCTTTTCCCCCTAAATGCAGCGAGGTGCCCATCCCGATGCCAGTGCCTGTGGTTCAGGTCGCCTGTGGAGATTTCCACACCCTGGCTCTGACCAGAGGTAACACACTGATGTTCACTTAAATTATATTTGAAAGATCGTTGAACACTGTGAATCATGGGTAATTGAGCCGAAATCTCCCACTGCTTAGGAGGAGACGTGTTCTCGTGGGGCACCAACACTCACGGGCAGCTGGGTCTGGGGAAGGACTTTCCAGATAAGGCCACGCCCTTCCTGGTGTGCTCGCTGAACGGCGTGGCGGTGAGCCAAGTCTCAGCCGGAGCGACACACACTCTGGTCCTCACACTCTCTGGCCTGGTGTACTGCTGCGGAGCCAATAAGGACGGACAGCTCGGCCTCAACAGGGTTGATGAAAAGGGTACAAACAACTCAAATCTCACAAAGTGACGTGGGAGAAGTTCTCCTAGCAGGCTTTCTGCCAGAAATGAAGGTCAGATGATGAAGTGTAAAAAGAAAAGAACATGCCTGAAGGACAGTGTTATAATCCAAGTAATCCCATTGAAGAGAGATGATATTATAATATATTTTAAAAAACCAAATAAATATAATTTATTCATATATATATATATATTGAATTTAAGGAGTGAAAGGAACTCAGTTTAAGAAGTGAAATTTTCATTACAGGTATGTTTAGTTAACTATTATTTATATTAGCTTAAAAAACCTTTTAATGTCTTAACAGGAAGGTTCAACATGTGCGAGGTTCCCGCCCTCAGAGCTCTCGGGGTCTCCTTCATCAGCTGTGGAGAGGCTCACTCTGCCGTGCTAACAAAGGTACCAACATCACCTGTGCTTTTATTTCAGAGGTCAAGATAAAAAGCTTGCAGTGGTTTGACTAAGTGATGTTACGGTGTGATTGGTAGGATGGCAGGGTCTTCACTTTTGGATCGGGGGCCCACGGTCAGCTCGGCCACAACTCCACTGATAATGAGGTGAAGCCCAGACTGGTTGAGGGTCTTGATGGACCAATCTCACAAATGGCATGTGGCAGGTCGGTGATGAATCGTAAGATACAAGATGCAAACAATAACCTAAAGAACCTTCCACCACCTCAAACCATAGCATACCTTCATTTTTAATGAATTGTTTGTCCCACAGGCATCACACTCTGACTTTGGGGTCATTGGGCCAGCTGTGGGCTTTTGGCAATGGGGTCAAAGGTCAGATTGGGACTGGTCGACCCGAGGGAAGTCTGGTTCCCACTCTGGTGCCGCCTCCATGGGTCACTGATAGCGGAGCAGCCGTACCTAAAGGTCTGAATGGCTTTGATTCGGTTTAAGGAATACTGGAAGAGTTATTAGGACAAAACACAACTATTTGATGTGTTGTCTGTGACAGTTGACATCACTTGATATCCTCTTTGCCTTCTTCTTGTTTGTGTCACTGAGCAGGTTTGAAAATCGCTGCAGGTTGGAACACCAACTTCGCCTTCACATCACCAACACAGGTATTTTCATTGGGGAATTTGTTCTATTTTTTTCTTTTATTAATATAGCACAAATTCATAACATCCCTAGGCACTTATATATTATGTACTGTAACAGGCTCTCTGTAAGGGTGCGAGGGAGTCATGGCGTCCTTAGTACTGATTGATGTCAAACTCCCTGCATGGAGAGTCCTACCAGCTGCAAAGGCTAAAGCTAAAGCATTAAGAGTCCTACCAGCTGATAATGCTAAAGCTAAAGTGAAACTTAAAGCAGGTGGAGATGCTCCCTCGTTTTGGTCTGTTATACTGATGCTCTACTTTGCTATTGTGGGTTTCGTGTTAATGGTTGGGGTACCAACACCCCAGCAAAGCAGCGGGTGTGGGAGGAGTTTGGCGAGGCAATGGATGGCGCCAAGTCGCTTCCAGAAGGCCATCCGGCACCTCAGGAGGGGAAGATGGGGAAACATCCAAGCTGTGTACAGCAGGGATGGGACCCTGTTGACCTCAACTGAGGAGGTCATAGGCCATTGGAAAGAGCACTTTAACGAACTTCTAAATCCCACGACCCCACCCTCTGTGATGGAGACGGAGCAGGAGGATGATGGGGGGGACCCCATTCATTTCCTTTGGTGAAGTTACTGAGGTAGTCGAACAACTCCACAGTGGTAAAGCACTGGGGATTGATACCTCCAGAAATGCTGAAGGCTCCAGGTGTCAAGGGGCATCTTATGGCGCCTGATGGCATCCTCGGCCTTACATCTACAACACTCACTAGAAGGGTTGGGATGTGAGATGAATATCAGCACCTCTAAGTCGGAGGCCTTGGTTCTCAGTGGGAATCAGGTGGATGCCCCCTCCAGGGGGGGATGCGTCCTTACCGCAAGCGGAGGAGTTCAAGAATCTTAGGGTCTTGTTCACGAGTGAGGGAGTGATGGAGCGTGAGGTCAGGGCCAGTGTTGCAATCGCTGCACCGCACTGTTGTGATGATGAGGAAGCTGAGCCAGAAGGCAAAGCTTTCAATACTCTGGTCAGTCTTCACCCCTACTCTCACATATGGTCATGAGGGTTCGGCTCATGGGGTCGATCGGAGAATGAAGCCATGCTGGCTCGCCAGGGAAAGGGAAGTCTGGGGCTCCTTGCAGGAGCCGCTGCCCGGGTGACCCGATCTCGATCTCGGATGGATGTTTATGAGAGTGAATGTTTGTCTTTTCAGAGCGTGGAGCCTCGCCTGATAGCTGGGCGGCTTGAGGAGACAAAGCTGCAAAAATGGCTGACTACAAGAAATGGCAGCGCAGAGGATAAGAGGTCCTTTTTCACAGCAGCAATGTTTATTTATAAAAACTATCAGGATGTTTACTGTGAGCGGCGTGTTTAGAAGGTTCTGTGTCTCCGTCCAACAGGGAAATCTCTTGGATGTTTCTCTCAAGTTCAAGTCTTGTTGCAAGTTTCACAAAAGTAGAGTGAGTCTGTTTTCTCTCTCTGGAGCTCCATGCGATGTTGATGATCTGATGTTCCATCCTTCGTGTTTGAGTGTAATGGTTTACTTTTCTCTCCACTGGTCAACAGGCTTTCTCCTGAAGCAGGTGCATTAACTGTGGATGTCGAGGCTGCAAGTCGGGCATTTGACCAGTTGCTGAAGGTCCCCTGGATCACAGAAACAGTTAAGAAACCCACTGATGTTCTTATGGTTCCTGTGGTTCCTATGGTTCTTCAGAACTCTATTTTCCTCTTACGTATTTGGAGCCATCCAAGCATTTTTTTACACTTTGTGATGTTGTCTCATGTGTCTCTCTGTGTTATGTTTTCGGCTGCAGGTGAACCTAAAGACCCTGTTGGAAGTGCTTTTTGTGTCGAAAACTGCCCTAAAATCCCCAGAGATCCTCCTGCTTCTGCTGACGTGGCCTCCTCTCCAAGAGGACTCGAACATCTTAACGTTGGTGCTGCCACTGGCTATCTTAATTGCGGACCTGGGTGATAAGATGCAGGGGACTCTAAGTAAACAAGTCCATCTTTTTTAACATTTCTCGTATATGCGAAATATGAAGTTGTGTTGTTAATGTCTACACTGTCATCTCCAATCTTATCACTCCACAGAGAGCCAGTGGTCGTCTCTGCCACCTTCTGTACTGACCAAGCACATTCTGGTGTTCAAAAAAGCCCTGGCCTTCATGCTAAGAGGAGGACTCCTGCAAACCCACAACCCAGGAGTCAGATACCTGCTGGAGACACTGGAGCTCCTGTTCAAAGTGGGTGTTGTTCTGCTACAGCTCTGAAACCAATGCCAGTTTGATTAATGATATTACAGTTTTTATTACATGACAGCTGATACATTGTATAAAAAGAAAACATATCAAAATGTCATATTAGATTTAATAGGCCTATAGTATCTCACTCATCATCACCAATCACAAGATCAAGTTATATTTTATTTGATCTGACTCTGACTTTCAAAATCATTGGCAATGTGTTTTTTCACAGGCAAACAAAACTGGAAATTCCTACAAAGTCCCACTGAACACTTTTTACGTCGATGAAATCAATGCTTGTGTGAATCCATTGTTAGACATAACTCTTTGGTTGGCTCGAGCTGAAATGAAGGTAAAAACACAGCTTGAAGGTTGCATGATGTGGCTGTGGTGTTTTTTGTTCCCTGATAAAACTATTATTGATTATTAAAGGATGAACATCAAAAACCGGCCATCTTTTTCTGCTACCCGTTCCTCTTCAACCTGACGTACAAAGCAGCGTCTTTTAACACGTACACAGCCGTGGAAAAGGTACAGTCATCTAGATCATTTCCAGACCATGTAGGTCTCCATGATGGAGTGCATCTGACATCTTTCCATCAGGCGGGAGTTTGAATGTTTAAATAAGCTTTGTGATTTCAGAATGCAAACAATATGGTAAATAGTCTGCCCGACATGCCGTGGCCCGAGAGACTGAGGAGTCTGCATCTGGGGCCCGACGCCGCCCCAGTCTTCCAGCTCACACTGAGGCGTCAACACCTGCTCGAGGACGCTTTCAGACATCTCAGAGCGGCGGAT
>CAESWR010000860.1:88790-99730 GCA_903171835.1 Mullus surmuletus
CCCCCCCTCCCTTCTGCATTTGTTCTTTCCCTCCTGCCATCCATCTTTGCCTTCATTCGAACCCGCCTCAGTCCAGATGTCGTTTTGGTGTCGCGCGCATCTCACATCACATCTGCCCGTGATTCCCAGGTCCTGATACCTTCGACAGGCCCGATAATCTCTGAGCGCTGCGTCGTTATCGGCAATTACGACTCTCTTCACACTCTGTACGTTTCAGATCAGGAGTTAAATGGCGAACTGCGCCATGACGGCTGTGTGAATACGTCAGGAACTCGCAGACTGAGAATAGGAATAAACTCTGAGCGCAAACCTTCAGACTAGATGAGGGGATTTGTCACAGAATGTGTCCCGATGGTTTTTATACCCCTGACGTCTCCTCATCGCCAACTGACAAATGAAGGGAAATGTCTATAATTTCCCGATCTTGAAAAACAAGTGAAAGAAGCCCCCGACAATCACCTTATCCACTTCTCCACCAACCTTTCATGGGTTCCTCCATAGCTTGGGGTCCCAGGAAGGAGCCTTCGCTCTTGAAACGCTCTGACTGAGTGATTGGCAGCACCAGTGAAGCGCCGCGGTGCCGCAAAAAATACAGTCGCTACTGAATGTCAAATTTGTACATTTATAATATCTCACTTTGCATATTTTATTTTTGCAAGCTACAATACTCTAGTGATTCATCTGCTACCCGCCCCTACTTTCACGCCCGTATATCCACCTGTGAAATTCCAGAACAATTCAAACCTGCCCATTTCAGCAGGAATGTGCAGGTGCCCGACTCTGTCCTAGGCATCGTGACATTTGGCTAACAATGCTAATTGCTAACCTGCAAGCAAGCAAAACATTCAATGCCCTGAAAAGAAAACTCCCTGGACTTGGCTTTCATCCTTGATCTTGTTGATTCATCATTTTCGGGTTGGCGAATCGCGTCATGCCACGAGGCAGCGGAAACAAACCCCTCAAATTGTGCAAAAGGCAGAAGTTGGCAACAAGCTAGCCGACATTCTGAAGTATGTGTTTACAAGGAACAGCGACAAACGGGCAGATCCACTTTAAAATACAATAACGTAGTCGTTCAAAATACGTGTGTTGTTTCTGATATCGTGTTTAGCTACTCCTGATACTTTGCACCTCGCAGCCTGGCAGGAATCGAGCAGTACGGTGGCGTCGCATCTCTCTGAGCAGTGAAATAAGAGCAGGAAGATGTCTTCATTAGGCTCCCTGGCTGGCTCGCGGCACCACTTTGTGTTGTGTGTGTGTGTGTGTGGCTGCGAGGCCTCAGCCCAGTTGGGCCATTAGCATATCCGACGTGGCGCTATACTGACTCGGCTACTAATGAAATGTCGATGCCGCTCGCTATCTCACCTAATCAAATGTTAATTGAGGAAGTGATGGATCGAGGCTGCGAGGTTTGCCACTCGTATTCACACTTCCTCTCGGCATGTCTCTTTCTTTTCTGACCGTGCCGGCGTGCAAGATTGCAAATAGTTTCGATTAGTGTTGTGGTACTGCAGGTTGGTCCTGGTCTAAAGGCTGCTCTCGCTCCTCTCGGACTCAAAGGCGTCTTTACTGGGTCTAGTCTGGGTCTGCGACTGAGCAACCAATCACTTCCATCATTGGTGCACCACTTTCTCAAGGTCTTTGTCTTGTCTCTGCAAGACCAAGACCAAGACTGGAGTCCAGAAGTAGTCCAAATCTTAGTGTTGGAGTACTGGACATCTTGGTGGTCTTGGTCTCAAGATCAATGTATTGGAAGGTCTTGGTCTCACCTCGTGGGAGTTTTTACGGGGTCTGGTCTGGGTCTGGGACTGAGTGGACTCTGGGTTTTGGAGACCACCACTGCCAGCCGTTTAGACCCCAACAACCAATCACTTCCAATCGTTGGTAGATTGACTATTCTCCACAAGTTGCAGCCTCTGCCTTCTGATTAAATGTATATTAAATGTCTTCCATATCCGATCCAAGCATTTCTTAATATGAGTCATGCAAGATGTTTTTTTCTTCCGCTTTTGTTAAATGTATTGAAATGAAAAAGAAAACTATCTCTCTCCTCTGTGATGTGTTCGGTCTTGGTCTTGGTGCCTGGTGGTCTTGGTTAAAGCCCCCGTCTCGGTTTGCTAGGTCTCGCCTACAACACTATTTTCTCAGTAAAAAGTTGGACGCATTCCTTTAACTCCCTCTCAAAGCTCCCTGAAACCCTCGCCTCGGTTCCTCGCCGTCACATCACCACGGCTGTGGCGTTTTAAGGGGACGGCGGGGGTCCCGCTGGCATCTGCGGAGGAGATTAGAGAACAGGATGAGTCGAGGGCTGGCAGCGAGTCCTCACGGGTGAGCGCTTCACCTCCAGGTGTAATCCTCAGGAAAACCCTCCATAGGCGGCGGCGGCGCCCTTTAGGACAATAAACACAACCACGACTATATTCATCTTCCCTCCCTCATGAGTGCTGCCACATTAACTCCGGGCAGCGGAATCAACTGACTTTGCGTGCGTGGATGGGCGAGGATAAAGATAAGTAGCGGAGCACACCGAGGTCGTTAGTGCCGTGGAGGGGAATGGAAAGGGTCAGTCATTCCTGCTGCTGTTAATTGGCTATCAGCGTTAATGAGATGCGGTGGGTGAAGAGAGGGCGGCGGCGGTGGGCGGCGAAATGTCACCGGCAAACTCACCTCGGCTCGGGAAATTGAATGTTTGTGTTCCTCTTTGGTCTTGCTTATGAATAGTGTGTGTGTGTGTGTGTGTGTGCATTCATATCTGTTGATGGAGTAGAATTAGAGGTTAGAAAAGGGCTCCTCTAATGTAGACTCGTCAGAAAGCCTCGCAGGGTTTACTTTTCCCATTGATTGCGCTTTATGTTCCACCCAGAGAGCGTGTCTGTGTGTTCACCGCCGTATGTTGATGTCAAACACAACAGCTGCCGTGGAAACCAAACCAACCCTTGAAAATGATGTTCTCCCGATCCAATCCAATCCAACTTTATTTGTAAAGCACTTAAAAAAATTACCACAGTGGACCAAAGTGCTGCTTAGGAGAATGAATAAAACAAAAGAATCAATAAAAGAGTAAAATACAAAAAGAAAACAGAAAAATAGATAAATAAATATCAATAATATAAATAAATAAAACAGCTGTACAATTAAAACTACTCAAAACAATAAAACCAAAACCAAATAAAACAAGATGAAAATAATAATAATACTACATTCAAGATCTCACATGGTGTCGAACGTGCTCTTTTCAGCATCTGACCTGTTTTCCTCATTCACTCACTGTCGTCTGTGGGCTTTTTCACACGATTTTTTCCCTCCAACCCCCCCCCCCCCCACACACACACACGCTCACTCAATCCACATCTACAATCACACTCAGTGAATCAGTTAAGAGAGCAAACAAACATCGGACCAAAATACTGCACATAATGTCCACGATCCAAATATTTGTATAAGAAAATGAATTAGAATAAGTGAGAAAGATGTTTCTCATCTGAATCATTTCCCAACATTCTTTGTATCCCCAGCTTTTGTCTGGTGCAGGTGCAGTTCCCAGCAGAGTCAGTGGGGGGCAGCGGTAATCAGCGTGTTGCTTCCATTTTGCACAGGGAGCATTAAGTGGAAAAATGTATGTGTGTGTGTGTATGTGTGTGTGTGTTTCCTCCCAGCTCAGGGGGTTAAATGGTGATGGCAGGTCATTTACAGTGGATTTAAATTTTGACGGCCGGTTTGATGGTGACAAAGGACGGCCCCTCGGCTCGGCGTGATGAAATTTCAGAGGGGCGGGATGGAGTGGCGAGGCCCCCCGTGGAGTGCCGACGACACACGCCCGTGTGTGTGTGTGTGTGGCTCCACGACGTAGAGCTACGATGCTCGGCATGCTTACAGTGCGCGCTGACCTCTAACCATCAGCTGAGCCGCTGGTGTTTTGGGCCGAGGAGCCAGAACACAGCAGAGCTACATCTGATTAGTGCACCAGCTGACAACACACACACACACACTATCACACACACACACACACACACACACACACAGGCCCACCTCAGCAGAGCCATAAATCAGCCCCTCTGACATTCCTGAAGGACAAATAGGATGAAATAAAGCGTCTCACTCATATTTTTCCTCCCCTCCTCCTACTTGTCATATTCTTTGTTGTGTAAGAAACATAAATTTGTTTACTTGTTCTGGCTGATTTACCGAGGAGCGCGACGCAACATCACATGAATCACTTCCGTCTCCCGTGTTCTCCTGTGGCGGCGGCGGCTGCCGACAGCTTCGCCGCCTTCATCGCAGGGAGCCGTTAACGGCGCCGGCTTTCTGCTGCGGAGACACAACTGAAGAAGGATTTAGTACAATGTGCACTATTGTGTATTATCACTCGGGAGGAAGAAACAGGCTCTGTAGGTGTGTGTGTGTGTGTGTGTGTGTGGCGGCGCTGCAGGGACTACGCTGCTATTTTCCGGAGAAAATGTGAACCTCTGAATATATTGTTAGCCAGTGTTTTCTGGTGAACTCCAGCCGAGGTTAAGCACTTAAAAAGATGGGGTCAGCCCTGATAACCTCGCTTGTTTATGCCGGCTCTCTTTATTTTATTTGACTTTGTTTTTTTTATCGTGCTTTTGCCCTTTGATCTTCTCCAGTGCTTTAATTGCGTCTGCAGAGACGCATTGTGCCACATCATATCTTCATGTCGAACATATTGTAAGCCATCGGCACAGCCGTACGTCTGTGTGTGCGTGTCAAGGTGAACAGTAAAATTTGGGTAAATTGGAGATTTTTTTGGGTGGGGGGGTGGGGGGTGTATGTAACATCTTTGAAATAATTCAAGTCAGTGTCTGGAAATGGAATCTGGAGGACGAGCACATCTACTCTTAGTCTATATTTACACAAACCGTTATAATTTGGTGTTCTCAGCATCGCCTCTATTCCTGCAGTGTGACATCAATTGGCGTGCAGTTTGGTGTGTGTGTACGTGTGTGTGCGCATGCGTGTGTGTGTGCTGTACTCGGGGGAAACATAAGAAAGACTGGAGGAGGAATGGGATTCTACTATCTATATCCACCCAAGGCTTCTCAGTAATACCTGTCTACGGGGACCCTTTACGTGTCTAAAAATAGAAAATCATCAAGTCTGCCCCCCCTCCGCCCCCCCCCCCCCACACACACACACACACACACACACACCCACACACACCCACACACCCTCCTCGTCTCCTCCGCTCCCCGGGCCTCCTGAGACTGTGTCTTAGACAGCAGTGGTAATTGGTTCGGAGAGTTTTTCTTTTGGTTTTTTTTGCACCAGCACTTTTAAATGAATTCTTAATTTGTGAGGCAAATATTTGTGGTGCCCCCCGAGGGGCGGCCGCTCTGAGCGTGGGAGCCACCGGCAGCCGCGCCCGCCTGCAGCCGCGCCCGCCTGCAGCCGCCATCAGAAGGTGAAACTGGGATGCAGCAGCCGTTCGGCCCAGAGCGGTGGGTGGGGGGGGCTGGGGCTGGGGGGGGGGGTTGGACAATGAGGTGCAGAGATTTTCGAGCTGCTGTTCCACCAGCGGGCATACAGCTGTTTGATACCTGCACTGATTTGAGGGGGTGGGCTGGAGACGGCGGGGGGCTTTGAACCAGAGCAGGGAACTGTAAAAGCCCACCATTATTTGTTAAGCATTAGATGATTAAATCTTAATGTAATAATGATTATCAGGAATATAAAGTACCATCTGTTTCTATTTTTCAAATCGCGCGGCGGCTAACGGCGGCACAAAGCCGGGGGGGGGGGGGGGGTGGGGGGGGCACAGATGTGACATCATCCGCTAATAATAATTGCCCGTTTTAGGTCATTATGAATTCCAATAAACCGCCGTTGTTTGTTGCTAAATCAAGCACAATGAGTTGAGCCAGTTTACAAGCTGCTTGTTTTGTGTCGAACAAAAGCATGTTTACACGTTGTTTAAGGAAACAAAGTAGCGTTTAACGTCATCAGAGAGGCGACAGCGTCCAGCTGACAGGTTTTATTTTTGTTTTTTTAATGTTGTTATCGCATCATCATACTTTAAAGTACTTGGGGTGAAAAGCTTAGTGCAGGCTTTGAGCTTTGTAGATGAGGAGTAGAAAAAAAATAGAAAAAAATGAAGAAATGACAGAAGAAAAAATATAGAACATCAATTCTAAGAAATAGAAAATAGAAATTAAATGATATAAAATAGAAATAAAATCATGTAAACTTTCAATAAAAAAATTTTAAAAAATGAAATTGTATACAATAGAAAAAATATAAAATAGAGATTAAGAAATATCAAATGGAAATTAAATGATATAAAATAGAAATTAAATCATGTCAAATTTAAATAAAAATGTAAAAAATAAGGAAATTATATAAAATGATATACTACAGAAAAATATTAAATAGAGTTTAAGAAATATAAAATAGAAATGAAATGATATGAAATAGAAATAATATAGATACTAATAAAGAATAAAAAAAACATGGATAAAAACAAAAGAAAAAACAGAAATAAAATGGAATAAAAAGCACAAACTCAAGGCTTTAGCGTGGCTGTTTGGGTGTTTTAACATCATCAAGAAATCGTGACTATAAAAAGTCTTATTTTTCTTTCTCTGCCAAACACAGACCTTGCTGCAGGGCAAACGCTGACCGCCGCATCCTGAAACAATTTGTTTTAGAAACTGCAGTTGCTGCTTCCCGTCGCCTTCAGAGCAATTTAGATAACGGTCGGATGGTTCAGTCCCAGCAGGTTCCGCCCCCCCCCCCCCATCCCGTCCACACACGTATGATATGTCTGACGATAAGAGTCTATTTAATAATGTGACAGCGGCCGGGTACGACGCAGCGATAGCCGGCGAGGCAGTGGCAGTGGAAACATGCGGCCCGTGCAGGTTGCGACAGGGCGCTTCCTGTGGGAAACACAGATTGCTGCATAATTCATACATCATAATATGAAGCCAGATTTCACCACTGGCATGAAATTGATTCTTGTGTCGGCGTTACAAATGATCTGGCCGCATTAAAATGCAACGCGACAGATGCTTCGCGCCATCGTAAAATGAAATATGTAGTGTAAAGTTGTCGGTGATATATTTGGAAGAAATAATGAGGGGAATAAATTGATTCTTTTTATGGACACGACCAAGAAATGACACGAGGTGACGCCTCTTCTCGCCTTCGCCGCCGACTGACACGGACGCATTGTGAGCTCGGTTGTGTGTGTCAGCTGTGAATGTACGTCGGAAATTGTGCAAATAATTCTAGTCAATGGAGGAGAAATGACAAAGGAGTTGGAATAAATAATTCACCTATATGTCGGGTTTTTTTAAACCTACTAAAGCCATTCAATCATTAATTTGACATACATGGAAAACCTATTGAGCATTTATTTGTATTCTTTTACACCACCTTGACAAAAACACCCGCTTGCTCACTAGTAAGCTGCAAACTCTGACAATACAGTAAGTCAAGGTCTCTAGTTAATGAGTGCATACGATATGTTACTAGTTCAATGGTAAGGACTAGTAATGCCCTTAGCAGTGAACTAGATGGACCCAAAGTGTTTGTTGGACCCATTTGCAGCAGTATTAGTCAACTAGTGGGTTTTTAAGTGTGTACTAGTTCACTAGTATAAGACAAAATGAGCTCTAGTTAACTAGTTCAAGGCTCCTTTGCCCTTACTAGTGAACTAGATGGACCCAAAGTGTTTGTTGGACCCATTTGCGGCAGTATCACTCAACCAGTGGGTCTTAAAGTGTATACTGGTTCCCTAGTGAAAGGCAAAATGAGCTCTACTTAACTAGTTCAAGCCTTCTTTGCCCTCACTGGTGAGCTCGATAAAATGAGCTTCAGTGAACCAAAAAATTGTGTCCAAAATGAAAAATGACAACCAATAAAGACCAAAAACGATAAATAAAGACCTTGTTATTATCCCATGTTTTAGCTCATGAGGACCAGAGGACCTCGAGTTAATTAGTTGCTCTTTTTGGACGCTGGGATTTGGAGGAAGGTCAGAAAAACTAGGCGGATGTCAGAGAGCTGCAACAGCGGGAGAGGAAACATAGCGCTCGCAGTGATTCATCGATGGCGACTGCTGACGGAAGCAACAGATGAAAGAGACTCCAAGCGCTCGTCTAAAAACCACAGCGACACCAATTGAGATACCTTTTGTTGCGTCATTCAATATTAATCGTGCGAATAGAAAGCCATCGGTTGTGCAAACGTCACCACTCCTCCCCATTCGCAAGATTTCTAAACAAAGGCGTTTTTCAAAGGGCTCCAATGACGCTCGTGCTGATTGGCTGCGAGTGGAACCATTGAAACTGCCTTTTTTTTTTCTAGATCTCTGTACAAAAACAAGAGATTGCAGGTAACGTTTGACAGGCACAGTTTCGATACCACTTGGTCCTGGGTTGTTTGGGTCGATACGCAGCCCTCGCTCTCAGGAAAATCATCGGTTGACTATAGTTAACTTGTTTCCACGGCGACCGCTCTCCAAAAACGACAGTAATGCATCTTGTCCTTCAGAAACATTATTATAGAATCATCACACACACGCGGACCGCAGACTCGAGCGGTGGAAGCCCCGGGTCGTGTCGGGGTCGTGTCGGGGTCGTGTCGGGGTCGTGTCGGGGTCAGTCAGTGCAAAGCTCCCCATTGATGTATTGCTTTTTTTTTCTCCGCACAGCAGAAGTTTGATTCTCACAAAAAACGTTGCGAGCGGGAGATTAAAGCCGGACTCCCTGATATTTCCTGCCGCGGCGGATATAAGACGGAGCCTTTTATAGGATAGTTTTTTTTCCCTCCCTTCTCTCTTAGGATTATGAATGGTTCCACACGCTGTTATTTCTCTTTTCTGTGGGTTGGAAGTAGAATCGGGGCCATTTGCTGCTTTATTTCCCACGTTGTATTTCCATTTTAAAGCCAGAGAACCCTCCATGAAAGAAGTAAAGTGCTCATTACACTGACTTAGTTTCATTTCCTGTGGACTTTTCTTTCTTTTTTTAAGTCTTCAACTCTTCACATTTCAACTTTTCTGAAACGTGAGAGTTGGACAGCATTTCTTTCGGTTCACCACAAAAGAAATTTTTGCTTTTTCTCTCGTGAAAATGTTTCTTTTTTTTCTTTTTTGAAGAGATAAGAGTGAATTGTGTTTCCTCGAGCATTATTACTTCCTCTGACTGGCACCGGTTCAATGGATTGTGAGTTAAAAGAAGCTCTTTTGATGTGTTTCTGGTTGGAGTTATTTGGACGCTTGACATGCTGGAATTTGAGGATCCATCAGCGGGCGAATTGTTAAAACCAGCAACAGAGAAGTGAGCGTCCGTCTGCCTCGTTATTACGTTTCTGTGAGAGGAGAAGGGAAATTCTCTCTTGACCCCAACTGGTATTTGAACCCTGACGTCTGATACATATTATATTTACTTTACATTATTCAGATTTCAGCACAGTGAGGAGGTTTCATGTTGCTGGTTTTAAATTCTTCCACCAATTAAAAATGTCATATGAATAATCCATGTGAACAACAGAGAGGACACGTGTTTTTGGTGAAACGCGGCGGCCAGAACCTGTTTCTCACACTTTCTGTCCCAGTTATAGATCGATTACTAATAAATCACTGCTCGGTTACGAAGAAACACAGATTCATTTGACCATCAAACGTTATTATTCATTATGTAGAGTATAATGTATTATGAGTGTAGAATCTAATGCTCCATGTGTGTATTCTAATCGTGGTTCTGCTCGAGGTTTCTTCCTGTAATGTGCTACATAACCATATTTTAATAAGTGCTCTATGAATAAGTTATAAGTATTATTTTATATATTGTATTATATTATATTATACTATATTACATATTCATTCATTCATATTCACCTACATAAGAGAATTTGAGGAATAGAACTTACCCATTGACTCGTAGCTTGTATTTTTTTGTTCCTTTTTGGTGGCTTTGACATGATATAAACATCTGCTCTATAGTGTTTCCTAAACCAGAGAGCCAACAAAGCTGCCAGACGGAGCAAACAAGGGAGCCTTTAACAAAGTGATCTACGCTCGCCATTGTTAACGCCGTTATCCTGCGAGCGCGAGCGACTCCGGGATGAGAGCGGCCGCAGACTCTCGTCTTTTGTCGATCCCGACACAAGCAAACGGCTCTCATGTCCGGGCCGCGTTTGTTCACGTCTTTCTTTCAGCGCTGTGTGTGCAGATGTGTTCCGCAGCAAACTTTTTTCTTCCCAACAGACTCTGCTCAAGGCAAACTCCTGCCAGCTGCCAACAAACAGAAATGATCTATGTCTATATTTGCAAATGCAGCATGGAAGTCAGATCCCAAACCAAAACAGAGGTGCTTTGGCAGGTCTGACCAGCACAGATGAGTCAATGCTAAAACCCAAACATGAGCCTGAAATCTTCTTTTTACACAGATAAACAAGCCTATTTATATAGCTTAGAGGGGAGAGAAACACCTCTGTGCTTCGCTCCTTGCCAGCACAGAGATGGGATAAACATATTCCGCTTGCTTCCGGCAGTGCGACGCTGCTGCAGTCTTTTCTTGTGCGGGAGAAGTCAGTCTTCAGAGGAGCGTTTCTGTATGTAAATCCCCTCTGGATTTTCCTCTGTGTGATGTTTATATAACGCACAAAACGGGAGAGTCACTCACTGCCGCCTGGCCGTTGTGAGGAACTCCTGGCGCCGGCTGCTGACTGGCACAATTGCTTGACTCCACAAAAGGGTCGTAACCTTTCAGCTGAGTCGCTCCCATCACTCCACTTCTTACAGTAATCCACTTCTGTCTCCACAAAGCTCGGGGGGCCGCCAGACTTCTGATGAGAAAGGGGCAAAGAAGTGCTGGAGCATCACAAAGACTGCGTGCTATCTTTCTGCTCATGTTCCATGGAAGTATATGTTGTATATGTATTTGAAAGTGGCTCTTTGCCAGTGTTTCCCAACC
>CAESWR010000862.1:10679-24451 GCA_903171835.1 Mullus surmuletus
TCAACTTTTTGGAAATCTAGAAAGTTTTTGCTCGACCACATCAGACTTTACAACACACCTCAATAATCACACCGCCGAGCTCACGTGCAAATATTCATCCATCTGCAATATTCACGTAACTTCATTTACACTACAGTAAAAAATGTATAGTATTTCCAATTTTGTTTATTTATTTCATTTCTTTCCTCAACTTACTTTCTGTTTCTTTTCAGTAAGTTCCCTTTTTTCATGTCCACTTGCCTGTACATGTTGCTGGGGCACTGTGATTTCCCCATTGTGGGATAATAATAAAAAACTTCACTTCACTTAGTCAAAACTATAAAAGGTGTACTCGTATACATGGATACATGGATCTTAAAAACCAACCTTTTTAAAAAAAAACATTCTGCTAATTGTTTTTATAGCTTTCCTTTATAATTTTTCACCCCACTCTGTAGATTGCCAAAATGTAAAGTGCAATAAAAATGGTGATGATGATTAGTATTATTATCATCAACATCATCATTATTATTAGTGTTTATAAATTAAAATTCATCGATACTACTGTGCACATATCATTAACTTAGTGTATAAATGCTGTTGGATAATTATTTAATCTGTATGATTCACTTCCTGAAGCTTCACCTCATCAACACAAGTTTCTGGGTGGAATGTTAACATGCGCTTCACTGACATCTGCTGCTGTAATCGTGTGAATGGAAAAGCAGAATTTCCGTCCTTCAATTCTCAAGGTTTTTTTTGTTTACAGCTGCATAGGACGGCTTTGCCTGAGAAGCAACAAAACAACTTCATTTCCCAAAAGCACTTGCTCACGGTCACCATTAGCGCACCCTGCTGCGTTCAACATTCTTTGTTCCAGATAACTTCACCATCACAATCACAATTAGCTTTATCTGCAAAGTATGAGACACAGACAACGAATATGTCGATGCTCTTCATTTACATCCGTATGCAGCTCAGGTTTCTGGTGTTTCCGTCCTCTGAAGTCTCCAATGCACTCATGCTTGAACCAAAAAGATGGATGTTGTTGCAGAAGAGTAATTGGAATTATGTCTTAATTAGATTTTTTCTTCTTTAAACCCAAGCTATACGTCACACAAACCCAACGTAGAAATCATCTCAGCAGCCTTTTCAGTAAGACTTTCCTCTCTTGTTTTACTGTGTGCTTTGGGGACTTCATGCCTCTGTATGACCATAAATTATTTTCCCTCACGTTATTTGAGTTTGCCACGACGGCTTAACATACGAACGGCACAAAATTGGTGCTCTTCATTTACAACCTTGTGCAGCTCTGATTCCACACTATTCCCATTCTCTGAAGTCTGCTGAGTGTCCTTTCAATGTACTAATGTAAAAATCTAATATTCAACAAAATGATGGATGCCACTGCAAAAAAGTACTTAGGACTGGAATACTTTCTAATTGTGTCTACTTTAAACCAAAACTATACTTCAAACAAACCAGAGTCGTAAGACTTTCCTCTTTTCTGCCACAGAGAGGAGCTGCAGGAGGCCCTGTGCCGCTACACCACAGACACGCTCACTCACATCAACACGCTGAAGGACTTCTGTGACGAGATGCCCCGATGGGTGCTGGACCAGAAGGAGGAGCTGAAGAAGATGAAGGACATCGACACCAGAGGAAATGCGAAGATAACAAAGGACTTTATGAAATATACGATGAGCAAGGAGTGCCACTGGTGTCTGTGTCGAGATCTGTGCCAGGAGCTGTGCCAGGAGCTGTGCCAGGATCTGGCGGAGGAGCTGAAGGAGGAGCTGGACACCTTGCTGGAGGTCACTCGGGGAGGCCTGGAGAAGCTCCGCCCCTTCCTGGATGCGGTGAAGCGGCTGTCGGTCACCTCACTGAGTGTTTTCAAAGAGGACAACCAGGTGCTGAAGCTCCCTGATGGGATCAACCTCCGGAACATCTGGGTGGTCGTCATGACCACGCGGATGCTCTGCCCGCTCCTCGTGGAGTTTAGAAGGGACGACAGTGAGTTTTTCCTCCCCAGACTTCAGAACGTGGCGGTGCTGACGTACCAGTTGGACAAATACATCTGGACCTCTGAGAAGATATGTGAGATGTTGCAGAGGAGGTGAGCACCCATCAGGGCAGCAACTTGTTCTTTAAAAGGACTTTTGATCTTCAAACCTTTTTCTTTTTTTTGGGTTTTTCAGTGCTGTACTCCAGGTGTCGTCCCTGCAGCCTGTGGTGGACCTCCAGGGACTGTCTGACGGTGACATAGAGAGGATGCTTTCTCTCATTGATGAGTGCCGTGATATCAGGTGAGAGGAAGAATAGAAACATTTCAAAATATATTATAATATAATATAATATATTGGGCACACTTTAACTGATGGCTGAAATTAACAACAAAAACAACAATAGCAATAAAAATAATGATAATAATGATAATAATAATATTAAGACAAACAACGATGTATTATTAATAATAATAATAACCACAATAATGATAACCATGATAATTATTCATTAATAATTTATTATTACTCAGATTAACACTTTTTGTTTCCTTTGCTTGTCGAGCATTACTATTTCCATACAGCTTCATCTTCAGCTTGTCGACTGCATGTAGGCTCTTCTTTCCTCTACATTGTCATTGTTCTCCACTTCCTGTTTGTCCTCAGGAACAACCATCCCTTTTGGATGGTTTCCCTTTTCCAGGAGGACGCGTGTTCTTCCTTCATCAAAGAGTTCAGTGATCGGAAGCCCCGCATGATGCGGTTCCTCACCGAGCTGGAGGAGAGCGCCGACCAGCTGGAGCGCAGGATCTTCTATGCAAAGGTCTCCAGCGTGGTGTGCAGCTTGGTGGGCGCGGTCGGGGGCGTGCTGTCCATCGTCGGGCTGGCCATGGCATCTTGGGTTCTGATCCTAACAGGCGACATCCTGGGAGTCATCAGCAGAGTCAGCAGCGCCTTCACAGCGTTAGCAGAGTTCAGATCCAATTGCAGGTGTAAGGTCAAAGCTGACAAGATCTTCAAGAGCTTCATGGAGGACGTGGAGAGTCTTCCGGACTGCCTGAAGACCACCATGGACAGAGCGAGTGACCTGGATGGGAAACTGGTGGTCCACAAGGTGAATAGGAGTGTGAGCGCCATCGGAAAATTAATTGATTCGCTCGTCGACTTGACCTCCGCCATCACGGGGCCGGCCAAGTCTATAGGAGCCAAAGTCTCTTTGGGCCTCCTTAATGCTCTCTTCGTCATCATGGACATCGTCCTCATCTGCACAGACAGCATCAGCCTGTCCAAGGGAAGGGAGACCGACATGTCACAGTTCATCCGAGCCAGAGCAGCTCTGTGGCGCTCAGAGGTCGACGCCTGGGAGAAAATGTCCAACTCCCTGCGTGAAGGCAAGCTGAACTTCGAGAAGAATCAGGACATCTTAGAGACTGACTTTTATCTGTAGGGTGATTGCTGTGACGCACCGATGGAGAAGATCAAAGAGTGAGGTGGACTTTCTCTCTGATGAAGAAATGAAGGAAAGGAAGCTTTGTGTGATTCAGTAGCAGCTCTCAAACCCTCGAACCCCCGAACACACGACTTTGCAGCAAAATCCTCTCTGCTTGCTTCTGTGCTTCTCTGCTCAGTATGAAACACAATTTTAATCTTTAAAAATTATAGACCTGCAGCTCTTACATAATAAAATGATGAAATGCTTTTCATTAATATGCGACTCATTCATTCAATCATTAGTGACGTCCCAGCATCATAAACTGGGTCTTCAAAGTACTAACCTGCTTTAGAGTGACTGAACTATAAACAATTGATGTATTTCAACATGTACCAACTTGGAGGTTGTGGAATAAAACATGAAAAATCTCAATGCACATCTTTGTTTGCCTTTTTTCCCCACAATAGGGACAGTTTTTTCTTATATAAAGATTAAAACCTATAAATAGTCAAGTTGTAGGACTGTCTTTGGAGCTACATTGCCCAATGATTATAAGTGGATTTGGTCATGTGGAGAAAATGGAACCCAAACGTAGAACGGGGCGACCTCGTGTCAAGTCACTCAGTCCACACCGATAAAGAACTGAAGACCCAGGGGAAGTCTGCTTTGAGGTACAGTTTAAATTAATTTGGAGATTTTTCTGATTCCTCTGAAATATGGACAGTTTTGCTCATAAAAAAGGGCCAAACTGTCAAACGTCAACTTGTCCGTCTGGTCGGTTAGTTTTGATTGAGTTCGAGGCGACAGAGGCTGCCGGGTCGAGCTGACACAACGACGCAGGTTTGAACTGACGGTGGGAATTTGCTCTGGATTTGGAGTCGGACAGTCGTGGCGTGTAAGAGTTGGATCTGCTGAAGGGGACGAAGAAAAAGAAGGGAAACATAAACATACGAGCATGCATACATCCATACATGCATGTATGCATGCATACATACATGAATCATGCTTAGTTCGAGTTCAGGTTGGACTGTCAACTCTTAATTACTGCCATCAAATACAGTCTAATCTTCCAGGTCAAACAAAACTTTATGGGATGTGAGCTTTGCTGTTGGAGCTACGTGACCCAAACATGAACAAGAAACCTGACCACTCACTTCTTGGAGAGAACATCTGGTTGTCCAATCAACCCCTGGAGAAAACAAAGTCAAATTTCCACAGTTTAATGCCACGTCACAGCAGCCACAGAGGTTGGCGTTAACTGCAAGTGGCAGAGCAAAGCCAGTGAGGCCTTCAAGAGCTTCATGGAGGACATGGAGTGTCTCCAGGAGCGCCTGAAGACCACCATGAACAGAGCGAGCGACGTGGATGTGGCCCTGGTGGTCAGCAAGGTGATTGGGAATGTGAGATCAAAAAGTGAGGTGGACTTTCTCTCTGATGAAAAAATCAAGGCTGTTTGCTTCTGTACTTCTCTGATCTCTATAGAACTCATGGATGATGTTAATGTTTTTGAATGAATGTACTTTTTTTTATATGCAATTCAGAGATTAAGTCATACAATCATTAGTGACATAAAAGCATCATAAACTAGATCCTCAAAGTATCAAAGTACGAACTTGCTTCAGAGTAACTGAACTCTAGAAAAGGAATGTCTTTCCAAATGTACACGTCTTATTATATTAATATTCAATAAAACATGCAAAATCCTCTTGAACACTTTTGCACATCATCATTAGCATCGGAAATATGCGCAAATATGCAAATAAGTGTCAGAGCCAAGTCTGCCCCCATGTTTGGGTTTTTCCAGGTGGCCATTATCACATTCAAAACGGGAATTCTCTCCAGAAGTAAACACGAGTGCTGGAATTCTTTCGTCTCTGCTCTTCATTATAGATTTTAACATTTATAATGATATAATTTAGATTTAGGAAAAGCAGCAAGCTTTGGTTGCTTGTGACCACTTATAAACCCAGTGTCGTTTGCAAATGATTCGAATGTTCCTACAAGCAAAACTAAAAAAGTGTTGAAGATGATATCAAGAATCAAGGCACCATCTCGGGCATCCAGGTGCATGTTTGGATGTGTTATAAAATCAAATTCAATCTGATCTTCAGGACCAAACAAAGTTTTCCTAAATGTGGGCTCTGTGGGTGAAGCCATGACTGCAGACAGATTTTCTGATGTGGGGAGCTGAAAAGAAACCTAACCACTCATTTCCTGAGGAGAATGTCTCTGTTTGGACCCAAAAAACTCTAATTTTGTAATGTAAAAATGTAAAAATGTATAGCATTTCTAATTTTGTATATTTTTTTCCTCTACTTGTTTTCTGTTTCTTTCCAGTATGTTTTCATTTTTTTGTTATATCCACTTGCCTGTACATGTTGCTGAGACAGACAGATTTTCTGATATGGAAGGATTAAAAGAGACCTGACCACTCGTTTCCCGAGGAGAACGTCTTTGTTTCTCTGTCAGTCTGTGAAGAAAAAAACGTTTATTTTTACATCTAAATTTATTCGTTTTTTACTTTATTTCGGATCCCCACAAATAATACAACTGCTCCAATAAGCAACCGAACGCCCAGAGATGTCTTCATCAAGGTACAGTTTAATTTAATGTTTTTTTCCGATTTATTGGAAATTTGGGAAGTTTTTGCTCAACTATATCAGACTTTACAACACACCTCAATAATCGCACCACTGAGCTCGTGCAACATTTCATGTGCAAATATTCATCCATCTGCAATATTCACGTAACTTCATTTACAGTACAGTAAAAAATGTACAAATGTATAGCATTTCTAATTTAGTTTATTTATCTAATTTTTTTTCCTCCACTTGCTTTCTGTTTCTTTTCAGTAGGTTTTCTTTTTTCATGTCCACTTGCCTGTACATGTTGCTGGGGCACTGTGATTTCCCCATTGTGGGATAATGATAAAAAACTTCACTTCACTTAGTCAAAACTATAAAAGGTGTACTCGTATACATGGATACATGGATCTTAAAAACCAACCTTTTTAAAAAAAACATTCTGCTAATTGTTTTTCTAGGTTTCCTTTATCATTTTCTACCCCACTCTGTAGCACTTTAAGATTGCCAAAATGTAAAGTGCAATAAAAATGATGATGATGATGAATAGTATTATTATCATCAACATCATTATTATTGTTTTGGATTAAAGTGTGTATAAATCAAAATTCATCAATACTACTGTGCACATATCATTAACATAGTGTATAAATGCAGTTAAATAATTATTTAATCTGTATGATTCACTTCCTGAAGCTTCACCTCGTCAACACAAGTTTCTGGGTGGAATGTTAACATGCGCTTTACTGACATCTGCTGCTGTAATCGTGTGAATGGAAAAGCAAAATTTCCGTCCTTCGATTCTCAAGGGTTTTTCTTGTTTACAGCTGCATAGGACGGCTTTGCCCGAGGAAACTACAAAACGACTTCATTTCCCATAAGCACTTGTTCATGGGCACCGCCACCCCACCGTGCTGCGTTAAAGACCCATTGTTACAGATAACTTCACATCACCCTCCACAAACAGAGGGTTTAGAAGGCCGTCCACAGCATTGAATAGGAATATAGCATTATTTTTGTTGGACTTGATTAGCTCAGAGAAATATTTACTTCTTGCCTCCCTTACTGTCTTATTATAAGATTTTACTAAGACCTTTAATTGTGCGAGGTAGACTTGGCGCCCTGTCCTTTTCCACTTCCGTTCAATCTTCCTGCACTCTCTTTTAAAGCTGCGAATGTCCTTGTTTGACCAAGGGGACGACGCAATAAGACTTTCCTCTTTTCAGCCACAGAGAGGAGCTGCAGGAGGCCCTGTGCCGCTACACCACAGACACGCTCACTCACATCAACACGGTGAAGGAGTTCTGCGACGAGATGTCCCAATGGGTGCTGGACCGGAGGAAGGAGCTGAAGAAGATGAAGGACATCGACATCAGAGCAAACGTGAAGATAAAAAACGTTGTTAATTATATTAAGAACAAGATAAGCGACAGGCCACGCCAGGAGCTGGAGAAGGAGCTGGAGAAGGAGCTGGTCGCTGTGCTGAAGGACACTCTGGGAGGCCTGGAGAAGCTCCACCCCTTCCTGGATGCGGTGGAGCGGCTGTCGGTCACCTCACTGAGTGTTTTTAAAAAGGACAACCAGGTGTTGAAGCTGCCTGAGGGGATCGACCTCCAGGACCTCCTGGTGGTTGTCATAACCACATGGATGCTCTGCCCGCTCCTCGTGGAGTTTAAAAGGGACGACAGTGAGTTTTTCCTCCCCAGACTTCAGAACGTGGAGGTGCTGACGTACCAGTTGGACAAATACATCTGGACCACCAAGAAAATATGTGAGATGTTGCAGAGGAGGTGAGCACCCGTCAGGGCAGCAACTTGTTCTTTTAAAAGGACTTTTGATCTTCAAATCTTTTTTTTTTTTTGGGGGGGTTTTCAGTGCTGTACTCCAGGTCCCGTCCCTGCAGCCTGTGGTGGACCTCCAGGGACTGTCTGACGCTGACATAGAGAGGATGCTTTCTCTCATTGATGACCGTTGTGACGAGGTTGTTGACCTCGCTGGTGACTCCCAGGCTGGCGCCTGTTATGGTCAGAGCCAGAGACGCCCTGGCCGTGACGGGGATCAGCGCCAGCCCGACGAGGAGGACGCGTGTTCTTCCTTCATCAAAGAGTTCAGTGATCGGAAGCCCCGCATGATGCAGTTCCTCACCGAGCTGGAGGAGAGCGCTGTCCAGCTGGAGCGCATGAACTTCGGCGCAAAGGTCTCCAATGTGCTGGGTAGCTCGGTGGGCGCGGTCGGGGGCGTGCTGTCCATCGTCGGGCTGGCGCTGATCCCCGTCACGGCCGGCGCGTCTCTGGGTCTGACCATAACAGGCGCCAGCCTGGGAGTCACCAGCGCCGCCAACAGCGCCGTCACAACGGCCACAGAGGTCAGGGTCTACCGCAGGTGGCAGGGCAAAGCCGACGAGGTCTTCAAGAGCTTCATGGAGGACGTGGAGAGTCTCCAGGACTGCCTGAAGACCACCATGGACAAAGTGAGCAACCTGGATGTGTCCGTGATGGTCGGCGAGGTGATTGGCAATGTTGGCGCCATCCGAAAAAGCATTGATTTGCTCGTCGACTTTACCTCTGCCCTGGCCTGGGAGAGGAAAGCTCTGCACAGGAAAGCTCTACACAGCGTTCCCAATATGGCGTCGGACATCAAAGGCATCAGGCAAGCAGCTGCCGAAGCTGCCCTTGTCATGTCTACAAGAGATCCCCTCAACGTTCTCTTCATCGGCGTGGACATTTCCCTCATCTGCGAAAACAGCATCAGCCTGGCCAAGGGCAGCGAGACCAACATGTCACAGTTCATCCGAGCCCGAGCAGCGCTGTGGCGCTCAGAGGTCGACGCCTGGGAGAAAATGTCTGACTCCCTGCGTGAAGGCCAGCTGAGTTTCAAGAAGAAACAGGACATCTTAGAGACTGACTTTTATCTGTAGAGTGATTGCTGTGACGCACCGATGGAGAAGATCAGAGAGTGAGGTGGACTTTCTCTCTGATGAAGAAATGAAGGAAAGGAAGCTTTGTGTGATTCAGTAGCAGCTCTCAAACCCTCGAACCCCCAACTTTGCAGCAAAATCCTCTCTGCTGGCTTCTGTGCTTCTCTGCTCAGTATGAAACACAATTCCAATTCCAATTCCAGTGACATAACGGCATCATCAACTGGATCTTTAAGGTGATGTTTTTCTGCCTGTACAAACTTTGATCTTATTCAATAAAACACGAAAATCCCCTTGTTTTATTCATGTTTGCTGCAGATCGTGGCCCACCGTGTCAAAACTGTTTGCAAAGATCAGGCTGATGTTAGCTTTGCAAATATTTAACACCCCCCCCCCATGCAAATATGTGTTTGCCCCCATGTGTGGGTTTTATCATTTCTGTTATCATACTCATACAGGGAACTTTCCAGGAATAAACTTGGGTAGCGGGCTGACGTTATTTAGTCTCCTCCAAGTGCTCACAATTATGCATTTATGGTTCATTAGAGTTGGCACACATACTTAAAAGTAACTGTTCTGTTTGTGGCAGATTAGGGAGTGGAGTGGTGGGAGGTCCTTGAGATGTTAATCTGCCGTGTAGCTCGGGGGCAGAAACTGCCTCTGCTTGTGGGTAGAAACTGCTTCCACACGACGACAGCTCCACTCCACTGTGGACTCTACAATCTCTACAATCAGTCTGGGTGGTCCCACCCCTGAAAACAATGGCCCACGAGGTTTAAACAAGAGGTTCTGTTGGAGAACATTGAAACAAAAATAAAGTATAAAAACGGGCCGGGGTATGTCTCCGACCCCTCAGGTCATCCGGAGGAAGGTTTGCTTTATCAACTTTGAGCTTCTTTGCTCCGCAACTGTCGAGCAAATAACCCGGGACACCCGAGGGGCTGCATGGACACACACTCGACATCCGCGCAACTCCATGGAAACGCAGGTCTTCCTATGAGAGTGCCACCCAAGCATCACCCAAATTCCACTTCAGACCCCTTTGGAGGAGCCAGCTGAGAAGCAACAGGCGGCCCAGCAAAAGGTTTATTCAACATAAACATGGACCTGAACATAAATAATAAGGAGTAATGGAGTTCGGAATGGAGTAAAGTGCAATAATCTTTGTGCACCGTGA
Source organism: Mullus surmuletus (assembly GCA_903171835.1). Taxonomy (NCBI): domain Eukaryota; kingdom Metazoa; phylum Chordata; class Actinopteri; order Syngnathiformes; family Mullidae; genus Mullus; species Mullus surmuletus. The sequence goes on from CAESWR010000862.1 coordinate 20,770, forward strand.
TCAATAATAACAGTACAATTACATAAAAATACACTTTTACTGAGTGACGCATGAAAGCATTGTAATTTGGATGATAAAAATGAAGTCGTTTTTACACGTGATTACGTAAAAAAATTTTGCTGTGCACGAATAAAATAATTACCTCATTACTACTTTATTTATCAAAACCCCTAAAAATAATTGGACATACTTTCGTCACGTTAAACCGGATTATTTCATAAAATGGCATCCAAATACCATCAGCTAGTCTGTAATTACTAACTATTGCTGGTCGATATATCAATATAAGATATTCTTATTTAAGATTTTTTTTAACGTGCAGCTTACATGGAACTTTATATTTTCAAAAAGTTGTTATAAAGTATTTAAATCATGTGCAAAAATTTGCATGCAAAAACTAATTGTGTCATATCATATTTAACTTTGACTGAACTTTTTGAGGAAAAAATATCAGAATTTATATCATATAGCGATATTCAGCCTAAAAGTATTGGAATGTGAGTTTTGGTCCGTGTTGCCCAGCTCTATACTAACCCCAACGACGTTTACCTTACTATCAGATTTCAGATCTGTGGCAGGTGACAGTGTAAACACGTCAGTTGTAGTGTGTTTGTGGGCGGGGCCAGAATGAACCTTGTCCCCGCCCACTTTCTGACACCCTGGCGCATAAATGCTCCTCCATTCTCTGTCCCTCTACTCAGAGCGATTCGGTAATCAAGATGGAGCACATTACAGACAAACTCTGCAGGTATAAAAACTACAACTTCACCACTGGCATCACCACCGCAGAGCACATAGATTCCCTGCAGAGCTTTCAAGTACGAGACAGTGATGTTTTCCTGGTCACTTACCCAAAGTCGGGTAAGACTTTCTCCTTTTCTTCTGTTTGTGGGTTTTTTCCCCTCACCGGATTTCCTCTCGGACAGCGGACGGCGTTGAGGTCTCACATGTTTGTCCCCTCCTTGCAGGCACGATATGGGCCCAGCAGATCATCATCTCCATCTACGAGCTGGACGGCTTAGCCAGCAAACACATCTTCAACATCGAGAAGATGCCGTGGCTGGAGTACTACGAGCATCACGGGGACTACAACTTGCGGCCTTCCCCGCGCCTCTTCTCCTCACACCTCACGCCGGTGCTGTTGCCGCCTCAGCTGAAGAGCAAGAAGACAAAGGTCGGTCAAACGTGATTAAAAAAACTAAAGAATCTGCTGAATCAGCTCAGGGCTTCAGAACCAAGAACCCGTTGGGTCTTGTCCAATAATGTGTCTTTTCTAAAAAAAAAAATCACATTTTTCAGATCGTCTACGTGATGCGGAACCCCAAGGACAACATCGTCTCCTACTTCCACTTCAGCTTCGCGCTGGCTGACCTCGACACCCCCAAGAGCTTTGAGGACTTCCTGGACCAATATTTGGAGGGAAACGGTGAGAGGGGGAGCAGCAGGGTCACGGCCTTTGAGTGTACAAACTTATCATTCCAAACAAAAAAAAACCCCACTTCAGTCACTGTAAATGTAAAGAGAAAAAGTAGAAGCTTTTTTTCATTCGTGATCACAGTCACACACGCAAAGCTAAACTTGAGAGGCACATTATTTGAGAGAAACTTAAGTTTAAAAAAACATTTGTAGCAGTGATTCCTTTTTCTCCTTCTGTTGAATAAAATGTTGAATCTCTTTGTCCCGATGCAGTTCTCGCGTCATCCTGGTTTGACCACATCCGGGCTTGGCATTCTGTGAAAGACGACTACGACATCCTCTTCCTGACCTACGAGGAGATGATTTTGGTAAAACGCGTTACTTTAACATATTGTTTCCTTCATTTCCTTCATCACAATTATTCCACGAAATTCTAAGCCGTTGCATTTGCAAATTTCAGGACCTGAAGACGGCCGTGACCAAGATCTGCAACTTCCTGGGCAAAAACCTCAGTGAAGAAGACATCGATAAGGTTGTGGGAAAATCCACGTTTCAGTCCATGAGGAAGGACTTCAAGGCCAACTACAAGTTTGTGCCGCCTGAGAGGCTGAAGGGAGACTTCCTGCGCAAAGGTGACGCTCCGACACACGCTGGCCGCCAAAGCTCCACTGCTCCATCACGCGCCCGCTCTGACCCTTTGATTCCTTTTCTTCCCATCGCAGGGAAAATCGGAGACTGGAAGAACACCCTCACCGTCGCCCAGAGCGAGAGAGTCGACAGCATTCTGGAGGAGAGACTCAGCGACCTCAAGCTGAAGTTCATCTGGGAATGAGCCGCTGATAAATGTGTGTTGTTGTTGGTTTTTTTTCTGTGGCTTTACTGGCTTTACTGGGTCCAAAGACATGCGCTTTTGCTGCTTTGCGTGTAAGATCCCCCACAGACCTGCAAGCATCAGACTGAAAGAAAAATGTCTTAATGAGAACACCACCGTCCAGCCAATCTTTTCTTTTTCCTGTTTTTTTTTTTTTTTTTGGATGTCAAATGGAATTAAATTGTGTTTCTGTAACTTAAGAGCTTTTTTTTCGACATACAGGGTTTTCAATAAATATTAGATTTTAATACCACGACATCGTCCGGACATCTTTCTATGGCACAAACATCTCCCAAATGAGGAAGAATGAAACCAAACTCAGATTACAGATTAACAGATGCTTCAATTTTCCAATTAACCAAAGAAGTCTCGGCACTTTCCTTCTTCATCAGCAAAGAGCCTTGAGGAAGACGAGAAATTCCTAAATTCATATAATAAAGATACAACACGGAGACTATGTGCACGGATATACTAAAAAAAAAGATTGAAAACAGTAATTAGAGTACCAAAATATATTTACAGTAAGAATAGCCTCTGCATGTGTGTCTGACAGGTGCATTTTTCACTATTTCCATCCATTAGTTATTAATTAGTGATTATTTCGTTTATGTCTCAAGGATCACTGACTGGAAAAACTACACAGCAGGCACAAACAACAACAGAACGAAGATATTAAAAACTGTTGGTCATCATTTTAAAGTGGCTCGGAGAGACAGTTGACAGTTTGAGCGGAGGTTGCAACATATACCAGGAAATATAAACATGAATATATGATTTATAAATAGTGTGTGTGTATGTGTGTGTGTATGGGTGAGTTTATTCCACTCCCCGCACTCTCTGACTGAGTCTACCAGACTGACAAAAAAGTAGAATCTGTTCTCACAAAATACTCTAGTAACATCATAATACGAAAGAATCCTGTGAATGAGTGTGAATGTTTCCGTGGGTCATGATCCCGGGAGATTATTTTGGTTTGTGCATGTGTGTGTGTGCGTCCCAAAACTCCCAAAATAAATGAAAAGGTTAGTTTCTGAAGCAAGGAAAACCCGCCTTTCCGCACATCTCCACCGTTTTAATGTGACTGATTAATGATGCTGATGACATCAGAGCACCGTGACGTAAGAAGGCAAACGTTGGCTGGTGTGCAAAGACGCTGCCGCTCGCAAATATTGAACGTCCCACTCCACTCAAACATGAGTCGCATCTTTGTTTACTCAAGTGAGAGGTTTGAGTTTTGCTATGCAGAGGAGTGTTTGTGGACTGTTTGATGCTGGCAGGCGTTTCAACATTCAAATCATGAGCGTTTCACGGTGGGGGGGGGGGCTGAATATTCTGAGTCGGAGGCTGAATATCGTGTTATGTAAGAGCAGGAACATCTGGCAGAAATCCTAAAAA
>CAESWR010000862.1:183273-196466 GCA_903171835.1 Mullus surmuletus
GTACTTTTGGAGACCCTTTTTAGCTCCTATGCATCGAATGTTTGACCAGAACACAACAGGAATTCTTATCAAACATGGACAGTCATTGTGAGCTTTATAGTGTAAATATCTTATAACTTACTTTAACACCGAACAACTATCAGCTGTATAATGTGTGGAGGCTGATGGTGTCCTGAGCACTGACCCGTATTAATCCCTATATGTTGATAAACTCATGCGGGTACGTATGAACTCCTCCCCTCATATAAACGCAAGTGAGCAGCGGGCAGTAACTTAGCCAAGCTTGTCATTTAGCACAAACTCTTTAAAGTCTGTTCCAACCAAGAAAACACGTTTCATTACCAAACCAAATTCTAATGAAGACACAGATGCTAAGAGTACACATTGGTTGGCATGGAGAGCCTTACTAGTTGCTAAGGCTTAAGCTAAAGCATGGAGATCCCTACCAGCTGCTAGGACTAGAGTTCTGCCCCTTTGTTTTGGTCTGAAATGCTGGTGCTCACGCTGACATCCAGTGGTAAAACTTTGTATCTAGTCTAAGTTTTCAAAAAATACATTTTTTCAGTGTTAGGAGTGTGAAGCAGATATCGCAATCCACCATAATACACTAATTATGCTATGATGCTAACCCAGTGCCTCCAATATATAAACAAAACTGTGCATACAGCTGAAGTTACTGTTGATAGACTATAGCTGGATTATAGTTATCTTAACCATTATGATAACTATTAGCATAACAGGGTATGCTAAGTGGAGTGTAGCTAACTATTCGGCTCTCAGAATCAAGAAAGACAAAGACCATGTTTACATGCAGTCAATTTTGGGGTTACGGTCCATATTTCGGTTATTGAAACAGTGGGAATAAGTTTCCCTGGGTGAGCAAAATGGTGATTGTAATCAATTGGGATATCCAGATCAAAGCAGCGATGCACAGAGAATGTCTGCTACAAACCCTGCTTGGCGTAACTTTGCGCCCCCCTTTCTGTGGATCTGTCTATCCCGCTACTTTCTAGCGTCTCCAAATGCCAGGATGTTTGTGTCTTTCATCATACTGATGAAGTGGTTGGTTTCCTCCTCACTCCAAAAGTGTGGCGTGGTGTTGCTCTCGCCTTTGGCCATGTTTACAAGGAGTTCCTGGACTCCAAAGACCAAGATTCCTTGCGAACAGAACATACAAAGAACACACATTCACGTTCCTTTTGATGGGGAGATCCTGATAGGAGGAGACATGATCAAATATATGGGTTAGAAAAGGAGTAAGCCAGGGGGAATATTCAGGTTTTGAAAAACCAGAATATGAATATTCCGATTATTGGTGTTTCCATGGCAGGGTGCAACCATGTTATTGCTAATATTCTGGTGAGAAAAGGATTATTGACTGCATGTAAACATAACCAAAGAAGCCATGGGTTCATATGTTCTCAGGAAGCCTCTGCAGTATGTAAAAGTTCTCAAATGAGTTCCAACACCTACCCGATCAATAGCTAGCAGGTAGGAAATGCTAATTCTAACATGCACAGTGGAGCTCATTTAGCCTCTGCGGACTTGTGTGGTGCCAGCTTGACACGATTTGTCAGCGTTCTAACCAAAGTTTCACTCCCCCAATTGTGTTTTCAGTGGGCCGATGCGCTAACAGCAACCCAATGTCCAAATTTATTAACCCGCAAATTCAACATGTCAGCCCGCGCATCTATTATCCGCGGATAACGCTGCTTCCGAGTGGAGGCGGAGTCGGATGCATAAATTAAGACTTGTGGGATTACGAATATCTGTGTGCAGCATCTGTCCGCCGAGTATTCTCGCCGTGCAAGAGAATCCTGAGAAAAAAAAAACTCCCTCACAGCTGCCTCGCCTCGGCTTTTTCATCTATATTTTAACACGTGTAACACACAGAGGTTCTTAAATGTTGCACCGAGACAATTAAAACGCCAGATTTGCGAGCCGACTGCAGCGCAACGCAAAGTCGCAGTTTGAGCTCGCTTGCTAGTTTGAATAATTCCACTCTGTTGGATTTGTGTAAATACATTTTCGGTCTTCTCGCAGATGGATGGAGGGGAGTCGGGAGGAGGAGAGGGAGGGTTGAACAGTTGGAATGCTGGGTAATTGTGGATGGTGAAGTTGTTGCGGCATGCATTGCGACCCCGACAGCCTGCTGCTGGAAAAAAAAACAACCCCTCATGTCTTATTCCCCCCCTCTCCTACGGTCACACGTGGACACACTCCCGCTCTTGACAGCTCTCGAGAAAATCACTGGCACACTCAAGGACGCGCACATACACACACTCTGCATACGGCGAGCGGTCAAGAAGGTGTATATTCAGGCTTTTCCCCCTTGAGGCAGCTGATAGATAGATGAGGTGCCTGTTTAAATTTAGATGCTACAGAATGAGCTTAGAGGGAGAGTGGAGCCGCGGTGGGTGGGAGTAGATTAATTCTAAACAGCAGGGAGGCCACAGGCCAGACTCTGAGACTCTGATTTAAACAGCCTCCCGGACCCAAAGTGCCATCACTACACCTCCACTTCATAAAACCACCTGCCCCCCCCCCCCCCCCCCCGACTCCTGACTCTCATTACTCCACATTAAGCAGGTCTGTGCACCTCCAGACTATGGCGAGAACCTCCAAATAGAATGGCGGCAAAAGGAAGAAAGAAGAGGAAAGAGGTGGAGTTGGTTGGGGGGGTGGGGGGGTATGGGAGAGTGACGGAGGACACCTGTGTGTGTGTGTGTGTGTGTGTGTGTGTGTGTGTGTGTGAATGAATGAGGCGTTGGCGAGTGTGTGTTTTGGTTCCCCCCTTCTCATCTTCCTGAGCGCTGACCTCCATTACTGCCGGCTGACCTGCCTTTCTCATCTAACTCACTTGCTCACTTTCACTCACACACACAGACCGGCAGCAGAGTGTGTGTGTGTGTGTGTGTGTGTGTGTTTGTGTGTGGAAACACACAAAATTAGTGCATTATTAGGCGTTCGTATTTCGCTCACTCAGCTTCACATATTTGTCAACATTAAGGAATCAGAGAAAAGCGGAGGACCAAGGACGCTGTCACCTGAGGGCGGGGTAAGGGGGGGTAGGGGGGCTTTTGTTGTTGCAAAATGCGCGGCGGTTATGCGTGTGTGTGTGTTGGTTTTTCCAAGTGTGTTTGGAGCCGGCACTCCAGTGGCTAGCTTCCCAGTGGCGAGGCGTGAGCCTGCCTTTAGATTGCTGTTTAACAAGCCGACAGACAGAGCATATTGGCTCTGGATGGACAGAGATCCCCGCTGGGAGACGGAGAGGAAGAGTTGGGAGGGGAGGGGGGAGAGGATGCAAGGGAGGGGGGAAGTGGGGGCATGGTGCACCGACATCAAGTAAGAATTAGACGGAGAATGAATGCAGAAGAACAAAGAAGAACATTTGGGGTGAAGTTAGCTCCTAACTACGGTGACCGAGGGGTGGAAACGCGCTGCAGACACAGAAGTGCTGCAAAAGGAGAAACTCACGAAACAAAACAGAAGTGCTCCAGGCCACTGGGGGCAGCAAACTGAGGGATGGACCAATCCTGTGGGATCGGCCCCTCTTTTGTAACCTCCTGGCGGTTGATACCGAAATGTTTTGTATTACTTAAAGGGACAGTTGGCAGTCACCCGGTACTATTTTCCCTCACTTTGTATCACTCTCACTCATCAGTGGGGGAAAAGACACTGCTGATGAACAACACTGATCTCATACAACTTCATGTCAAAAAATCCAAACTATCCCTTGAATAAAGAAAAAAAAAAACTAATAATTGTAGACCGCTGTGCAAGAGGAACTTGTTTTTCAAGTGCTTCAAAACGACATTAGGGAGAATGTACATTTTTATCCCACTTTTTATAAGTCTTAATTAAGTAGAATTAGAAATTAAATCCTGTTTGTTTGTTTAGGTCTAAAGAGGGGCCGATCCTACACGATTGGTCGATCCCTCAGCGTGCTGCCCGTAGTGGCCTGGCGTACCTCCGTTTTGTTTCATGAATTTGCAGCGTTTCTCTCATTGCAGCATTTCTCTCTTTGCAGCGTATCTCACTTGCAGCGTTTTTGTGTTTGCAGCGCGTTTGCAGCTCTCGGCCACCGTACCCACCTTTTCTCCTCTGCTCAATCTCTCCCGGATTCCAATAAAGCCATATCTAATAAACAAGCGCTGCTTTAATAGAGTCTCGTTCAATAGACGCCGGCCTGCATGGGGGCTGCCTTTATTACCGCCTCCGACTGAGAAGCTACTCTCATAAGAATTTACCGCCAAAACGTGTGAGCTTGCAAAGGCTCCGGCCGCCGACAAGGCCAGCGGCTTTACACATCCCACCGTGTGCGTGCGTATAAATACTCACGTCCATGAACTCCACGTTGGCTTTTGGACCGGTGGTCTCGTTGAGGATTTTAATAGCGACAGGGATCTTCACCGTCTCACCTTCTGGGACCCAGATGCCCTGGAAGAAGAAATACAAGCAATAACTATAAATGTGCGGCCGGGCGCTGAGTCTGGATAAAGATGGACGCGCACGCAGGCGAGGACCCTGATGACTTTGAAGCTTGGCAGAGTCGCACGCTGCTCTGCCAGCTTTTCCCAGGCAAATCTAATTCGAGTAAACAGCGCTTGTACATATAGAAATCCTTTTCTTGTATTGATATTGAGCGCGCAAAACACTACCGCGCGGCTGCCACGCTCAGAATAACTTAAAGGCTAAAAGATGTTCAGCTAGTTATGAGATAAACAACTACAGGTAATAGAAATACAATACAATAAAAGTACATTTGTCCACATTTGTTGAAACTAATGAACCAGGTTAGCAGGCTAAAGGTTACTGGAGGTCGGACAGAGGTTGGTTGATGCCGGATGAAAGCATCAGTGAGCGGTAGGACGGATACTATGAAGATATTCATACAATGTGAAGGCAAGATCCCAATTCATCACAATTAAAATATTAAAAAAAAATTGTCCTGTTGAAATGAGTAATTTTAACTGCATTTCACATGGCATAATGAGTTAATTAACACTACCAATGTTATTACACATCAATTAACAGTTAATTAACAATACTAAGATTATGATGTTGCATGTTAATCAATGTACCCATATTGTAATGTTATATTTAGATAATATTGTTTAGATAAGTGGGGTTTAATGTGCATAAATTGGTATTTAATCACTTTTAGTTATGATTAGCACGTAAAATAACTCTCCATTTGTTTTTTTTATTGTATTTTTATACATTTATGCTTTAACTTTTATACGGACTGACTTTTTTATAGTTGCGAGAATTCGACTTTTTTATAGTCGTACTTCTTTGTTTTTATCGAGTTTCCATAACTCTCCTCAGTTTATCACTCAGTCCATCCCTCACATAGACAAGAGCTTGACCGAAAACAAGCATCTCTGCGTGCAGGGGCCGTCCACAAATTGCAAATTTTAAAACACTTTGTACAAAATACAATATTCAAACACGATAGCATCCTTAAAAAGTGTTTTTTCGTGAAGGAAATATTTTGTATAACCCACAGGAAACCCCCCTGTTGGTACACTTAATGAGAGTTAGGGTATTTATTCATTGTAGTGTAGCGGTTTTTTTTTTTGGGGGGGGGGGGTTGAATAATTTCAGCAAGGGCAGTGAAGTTGGCAAGCATACAGAAGTTGTTTTTCTTTTAGGTCCTTGAGCAGCCCGAGGCTTGTGTCCATCAGGAAAAACCCGTGCTTCAAAAGCAAACGTATATCGTTAGCAGCGTTCGCCAAGGCCGCACTACTCAGCAAGAGGCTGGAGTTTATTGGAGCGGGCACCGACTCGACGGCATGTTGCACTTAAGGTGCGAGCGCCGACCTTGTAGACCGTTCCAAATGCTCCGGAGCCCAGGATCTTGACCCTCTTCAGCTCCGTTTCCTTCAGGATCCGCAGCTGGGCCTGGTTGGGGGCCGTCCCGCTGGGCGTCAGGGGCTCCACCAGCTGTAAAAAAACCCAAACAAAACAAAAACATAAACAATGAAGTAAAATCAGCTGCCGCCACTTTGAAAAGATACACCTCAAGGCTGCTTTTGTGTTTCTTTATGTGCTCGAGTCGAAAATACTCCCAACCCCTCCTCTCTCTTGGCACTATGAATGCAAATCTCGAGAGCTGTTGGAAGCAGTCGGAGAGTGTCTGAGTGATAAACAAAAAATAAAAAAGAAGCAAGTCTGTGTAACAGAAGTGCGAGGTGAGAGCGGAGGGTTATTTGCGGAAAATAAGCAAAGCAGCCAAAAAGCGGCGACTGTCCTGTCCTGATAGCCGCGCTTTTTTCCAGAACAGATTTTTTTTTTTTTTTATTGAAACACAAATAATTCACGGGTGTGAACGTGAAGTTCTGTCGGAACTGGCAGTTACCACGGCGGGCCGCGGCGTGCCCGCTCTAAACAAATCACAGTCTGGTGTCAGCCGCTATCACAGCAGACAAAGAGTAGCCGGCTCACCAGCTGTGCACATACAAAACAATTCCAATCCAAGGTTATGACGAGCCCGCCTCCGCCCGCGCTCGCCTGGCGCCCGCCGACAGCTGAGCGCCGTCCCAGCAGCTGGCCGGGGCCACCCGCCTCGCCGCTCGCTCGCCGCAGCTCCCACAAAAGCTCCCGGCTGCTAAATATACAGAAGCGGGAGCTGGCACCTGTAACGGAGCCGGGAGCCAGAGGGAAAGGGAACACACACACACACATTGAACCACGATGGTACAGTGACAACAGGCTCTCAACAACACACACACATATCGACACGCACGTCCATTTCACGCGGGGAAAGTCGATGCCTCTGATCGATACTCGTCTTAATGAGCCTATCAGCCTATCGGTGTGTGGGGGGGCGCGGTTTATCAGCGGCATAATCACCCGGCTCGACCACGGCCATCAAACAATATAATGAGACCATAGATCAGTCGGTCAGCCAGACGAGCACTTACTCAATGTGATATAAAAGCATCAACACAATGGGAGAGGCAGCCTTTCCGCCGCCGCCACCGCCGCCGTGAGAATGGATGACATTGCCCACGGCCCGCTGATGACACGTCGTTTAATGTCGATTGTTATGGCAGGGCCCGGAGGTCGGAGCGCGAGGCCTGCCGAGACGTCACCGCGGGGGGGAGGGGGTTAGTGGAGGCTGGCGGGGAGACGAGAGGCTGACAAATAAATACTGGGGTGAAAGAGATGAAAGATGGGGGGGGGGCGGCGGGCAGTGGCAGCGAGGCTGGGGTTGTTTTGAAAGGTCAGGGAGGAAGTGTATCCTTTAAAGCCGTGTTTCTCAACCTATGCCCCGTCCATCACGTCCCTCTAGGGGCCCCCCGAGAGCGATTCAAATATAATAAAAGTAATGAATAATTTTTCATATATGGGACGGATGATGATTCAAATCTCATATATTTTCATGTACAAAAACACAGTAGCTCAAATTAATACAGAACGCCGTCAGGTCTTCCATGGCACAAGAGAGACTGGCAGTAATCAGTATAAACCACAAAGTCAGCCATCAGATTTCTTTTAATGAAGTTAGCTGAAGAGAGGAGGACGCACAACTCCAACTAGCCATTTAGTTTAAAATAAAACAATGGGTACAAGTACAAGCACTCACTAAAGACCAAAAAGGTCAAAAAATAATTGAATAGGGCAACACCCAGACAGACACTCGGACATACAGACGTGCATCAAACCATTGATGCACTGAAGAAGGCTCAGGCTGAAATGCGTCTACTGTTTTTTTAATGATGTATAAATGACTTGAACACAGGTTCTAAGATACACAAAAGCCAAAGGTTTGTATTGCTGTACTTTATTAATATCTTTTCCCATTTTTACCAAAGCTTTAATAGTTCATTTAAAACAAACAAACAAAAAAAAAAGATGTAAAGCAGTAGATGCTTGGTTTATTTGGTTAATTTTAGTTGGCCCACATGACCTGTGGTATCACTGTATCACTTTGAATATTAAGTGTTAAAAATAGTAGGTGTGTAAATGATCAAAAAGAAAGAGTTGGCGATTCCCACCAAGACCAGTATCAGAGGAGCTGGTCTGTGTGTTGAGTGGAGAGTTTGTGCCTCTATCATGTGAGAACGCTGTCTGATCATATGCGCTGTGGTTGTGTGTGTGTGTGTGTGTGTGTGTGTGTGTGTGTGTGTGTTTGTGTCGATGCAGTAATGTAGTTTTTGGAAAGCAGTCGCCGTGTAAACAGGTTGTTGATGATTTTCCCCAGCGAAGAAGACAACCTCAAAACCTTGTTTTATTTTGAAAAGTAACTGGGTGTTTTATTTTGTAGCTGCATCCCAGTGGGCCCTGGGAGGCCAATGCCAGCACCAACAACTTTGAGAAAGGCTGGAGAGCGACGGCCCACACCGGATTACAATGAGGATGGATTTCATCTTGCTTTCCAGATTTCGAGATTCCCAAGTATGTCGCCCCAACTTCGGCCAATTTGCTCACCAACAAGGCAGTGCTGCGATCCAACATGTAGTTAGAACTCCAAGTTATGTTCAAATAGTGCTTGCTCTTGGGCGACGTGTTGGATCGATACATACATTCAGTGCTTAGAGATAACTGTGTTATCATTTGGCCTTAAATAAGTAAAACTTAGTTTAATTATATCACATTTTTAGTTAAATATACCAAAATAAAAGCTGCATAGTAAAAACAACAAAAAAGTATATGAAAACATATTTTTTTGAATATCATGGGGTATAATTACAAACATTTTTCAACAGCACTTGCTGTATTTTAAGTTATTTGATTTTTAATGAGTATATTGGTGGGACACTGGTCTTCTGTACCTGAAATGAGCCTATTCTAATCGCTCAGTGTCTCGATCAATAACCGCTGAGACAGGGAGAAACTCAAACTATGTGAAGAGAAAATAGTTTTAGGGTCTTTAAGAGGTAACATGGCTGTCGGCGGACTGGTAACTCGGAGTTTCCCGTTCCAAAATGCACGTTGCGAGTCACAAGAGGAGAAATTCAGCCTTTTAGCAGCATTCCAATGCCGTTTTTTTGCAAGTTGGACGGCGGTAAACCACGAGTTTCAGGTTGTCTGGAAGTGACACCATGCAGCCTCAATGAGGGCCTCAAAGAGAGCCATAACACACTGGAATAATTTACCCATTTACATCCATCTAACGCATGCGGAAGACTGTATAATGCTTTTAAAGACATCATCATCTATATATCAATTTCATAATTCCACTTAAATGACCAGAATCTTACAGCGATGCGATTTCCCTGCTCATTTCACATCCACACACATTCCGAGGTCACTTTAATTTGCTGTTTTCATCCCGGTAATTTGTTCATTGCAATACAGCTATTTCTTTTTATTAAGTTATTTATTTGATTATTTGTGTTTAAATAAATATTGAAAATCTGAAAATAGCTGTCCTTTTATATTTCTATGCTTAAGTTTTTAAAGATGTTTCTATCTGCTTTGTGTTGCAGAGTGGTTCTTCAAGCAGGTCAGTGCTTTCATTGGCTGCTTTCAGAGAGTTACAAGAGTCTGTAAATGCAATGAAAACAATTGGCTACAGTAGAGCCGGCTCTTCTTGATGAGCTGAGCCGAATGATCCGGCTCACTAAAAAGAGCCGTAATTCCCATCACTACATCCCGGTAACAAGATCATGTTTTGTAGTTCAAGCGGGGACTCTTCTTTTTTTTTTTTTGCTTTGGTTGCATTTCCACTTTAATTTTGCAGCAAACACCCAAAGCAATGTGCAAAAAACAAAACAACGAAACATTTTTATTTTCTTCTCCCTGCCCCACCAGGGTGGTTTGGAAATGATTGTTTTCAGGCAATGTTTATTGTTTAAGTGTCCCGATAAATGCTGAATGTGTGTGAATGGCTGTCTGGGTGGCAATTCCACAAAACATATTTGAAAACTTTGTCAGTAACGACTCATTTCACAGTGAATTATTTCATCGCCGCCGATCAGTTTGCGTGAAAGTGCCCGCCGCGGACTGACCATCACCACATATTATTGTAATAAGCCATTAGCTGTTTGGCTAACCCCCGCAAAATAATGTAGCGCACCAGTGTTTATACCTTTAAAGGCCTCTTTTCGCCTCTCTTGCAGAAAACCTCCTTTTAATTAAGTGGGCGTGAAGGGGAAGGTGACCCCGGTGACCCGACACCTTTAAAAGAAACCACAAAATCGCGCCGCCGTCCCGCTTTATTTACCTGCAGCACGCTTTCCTTTCACATCCATCAGGGTTGCAAAAGGGGTGAACATTTTTCAGCAAATTTAATTAAATTGTTCATGCAATTTCTGCTCAGCGATATTGACACTTTTTAGGGTTTTGTTGCCTTGACGACCAGTCATAACCAGACAGCAGCCATTGAAGATGATGAGGTCCAGGTCCTTAATGAGGAGGAAGCATGGCCTTGAAGAGATGCAAAACTAAATACTTGGAGATTTTTGAATGGAACTTTTTTGGGGGTGCGGAGGGGACATCAGGAATATGTCTTGGATATTATACCTGAAACTTCTTTTCTGCAGCTCTTAAAACTGATTAGAGACATTTATAAATGTTATATCAAGCATAATTGCATGTATGTTTGCTTATGACAAAATCTGATCCCTTTATTCATAACAGTTAGACTCAGTCAGGGAAAATTCATTTTTGATGTCATTTAAAAAATATTGCATTAGACGTGTTTACCTGCATGTCTGCTTACAACAAACCAAAATGGGTAATATTTATTAATGGTGTCCCAATCCGATATTGATATTTGATATTGGTGTGATATCAGCATAAAAAGCAGCCAAGAATGATATCACCGTGCGTCTAAAATCTCAGATATAAGGTATATTGAGGTTATTTTCAGTGTCTTCTGATGATTTTTCATTTATTTAATTCAACTGTAGAATATTCTTATGTTTAAGGTTCAAATGTATGCAAGCCATTGGTTAATAATAAATGTGTTACTTTTTCACTTGATCAAGACTTTTCTAACATCCAATACTACAAAATAAGTAATAAAATATGATTCGTGCTGTTATTGTATTGGATCGACATCGGTATCGGCCAGTAATTAAGACCCCAATATCAGTATCAGAAGTGCAGTAGTTGTATCGAGACACCCCTAGTATTTATACATGTATATCACCAGGTAACTGCAGTTAACATAAATTCCCAAAAAATCCTGTTAGTTCCCGAAAATTCACATGGAAAGTTCCAGCCTTGAAAATTGCAACACTAATCACAACCCTGTCCGGTGTTTGAGCGTCATTTGCATCCGGGCGTTTGCTGACACGTGTTTGGGGGGATTCCAAGCGGTGGCGAGGGGGGGGGGGGTCAGGGAGGGCGAGGGGGAATGAGACACGGGAAGGCGGCGACGGAGCAGTAATGGGAACAGATGGTGACAGGCTGCAGCCGTTATTGTTTCAGTAGGACAAGCCCGGACCAGGAGGACGAGGGAAAGACGAAGCTGAAGGCGGAGGAAGAACAGGAGGAGGAGGAGGAGGAGGAGGAGGGCTGTTAAATAAAACGCCGGGGCCCTTGGCCTGCGATACCCTCCCCCGAGCTCTTCCGCGCTCGCCATGCCACTTTATTTATCAGCTAATAATGGATCGTGCCTCTGCCCAAATGAGCCTAGCTGGCGGCGTAGTGGAGAGGACCCGCGCACCTCGTCCGACAAATAAGCCGCGCGCCGGAGCCCCAGAGCTAGAATACATTTGCGGGATTATTGTTATTGAATAAGTAAACAGCGACCTCAAAGGCGGCGCCCCCAGGTAGATGCTTAAATGCCCCCGCTGCGTTCACGGAGGTGGTAGCGAGGCGCGCAAACTTCTCATTTCCCCAACAGAACGCCGTCACCTTCCGTTTTTCATCAACAGGTGGGGTTTGCTCTACAAAGGTGCAGCGAGAGGAGAGCGGAAAGGTGTGATTGTTGGAGGGGATAATTAAAGTTTGCTCTCTATTTAGTGCTAATTACTCCCTTGGGTTAGGAAGATAAAATACAAAGTACAGCAACACTTTTGCCGTGTACCAAAATAATTTGCATAGGAGATTTTACACAGGATACCGATTACATTTGCACAACTTTAATGAAAAAGTAGCTGGAATCTGTTGTTCCTAAAGCGCAATCAAGGAAGCAGCTCAATTATGCTCATCAGATGCATCATTCCTCCTCTTTCACCTGGATTTGAACAAACTTTTTTTTGGTTAAATTAAACAATGTGTGCCGAGAGGTCGCCGATCCCATCTCCTCAGATGAGCTGCAATTAGCTGTTGGCGTTTTAATTGGTTGATAGTTAATGGTGAATTAATTCTAATGAGTTAGAATTGTGAGACTTTCTTTAATGACGATTAGTGGCGGCATCATAATTACTGCGGTACCTGGATTTTTTCTCTTTGTTCATGTGAAGCATTTATCCGTCACGGCTGAATGTATTTTTTATGAAATAATTTGGCGATATGTAAGCCAAAAAATGTGTACAAATTTTCACAAATGTAAACAAATTTTATAATAACCATTTTTATTGTTATTTTAAGTATGATTATTATTTGTATTACTATTATTATTTATGTATTCATATTTCAATATTTGAGCTATCTATCTATTGTCCATCCATCCATCCATCCATCTCTACATCTATCCATCTATGCCTAGGTGTTGATTTATCTATCTCTATCTACCTATCTATCTATATTATAATATTCTTACTGCTTCCTTTGTTGTTTTTTTGGGCTCCAAATCTTGGTACTGGTGTCCGAAGGATGCTTAACCACACTGCCGGTGTTTGTAAGGACCCTCGCGTTCAGAGAGCCCGGCCCGCCGTGAACCATGGGAGCTGTCCAGCTTCCCCCAATGCTGAAATCCTTCTTGTGCGGGACCAGAGGCGAGCGTGTTAGCAGCGTGAGAGCTGTCCGCAGCCCGCGGTGCTGAAGCGGCGCCTCTGCAGCTTGAGTCTCTGCAGAAGCAGCTGAAAGAGGACCTTGGGGGGGGCGGGGGGCGGGGGAGGGGGGAGGGGGGAGAGGAAAGGCGGATTCCAAGCGCATTAGTCCTGCTCCATTGGACCGGGGTCAGAGTTCAAGGCCCGCGGTCATGCAGCGGCTGCAGCGAGGAAACTCTTTGCTGTTTGTGCCGACCTCCCACGAAAAGCTATTTGTTTTCCAGGGGCTGCTTCAAACAGCATCGCAGATTGAGACGTTTTTTTTTTCTTTTTTCATATTAGTCTGCTGCTGCTTCT
>CAESWR010000862.1:214586-224830 GCA_903171835.1 Mullus surmuletus
TCTCACAGCGGAGGGATAATTACAGAGCTGTGTCATTTGTCCGCTTTGTTTTTGTCTTTGCTTGGAATAAAGATTGAAACAAAGCTTATTTTTTCATGTGATCTGTGGGGGGGGGGTGGGGGGGTTGCAGGCACGGCTCTGTTTGACGCACATTGCATTGGGCGAATATCTGATGAACTTCATTTCTTGGTGGCTCCCAGTTCAACTATATCAAATCAAAAGGGCCATAAAAGCAAAGATGAAATCCCATATTTCTCCTCTGCCGAGCTTTACTGTTTCTTTTTTGTTTCTTTTCTCTTCGTATTATTGGATGGTTGTAATGGTTTGCCGTGATCACAGCAGCCCACTCCGAACATCCACTATCACACGGCGTCCTTTTTATTAATGATGTTTTCCATAGACTCAAAAGGAAACTCCCATTGCGCTTTACATTTCTCCCTCGTCTTTTCTATCCCTTGTTCCAAAATAAATTGCATTTCTCTCCTGGAGGCTGTGTCCAGGGGAATCCTTTAGAAAAGGGGCCCGGGCGGTGGCGAGATATCTCTTTTGTTGAGAGCAGCGGAGGGCAAAAAAAAAAAATACATGGAGGAGAATGGGTGAGAGACAAAGACCTCGGCGGCGGTGGTCTCCAGGGTCATTTCCATTCCGTCAAAGTCGTCCTCCTGATTGGCCCCTTCACGGCTGGAAGTGCGTGCCAAGGCCCCCGTTGAAGGGGTGTGGAGGAGGGTTGGTGGGGGGGGGGGCTGATGGAGGATTATCCCTGTTTTAGCAAGAATTTAAGCGGGACCGTGGCCGCCGCTCAGACCTCCACACCTCCAGCAAACGGGAGCGTGGCCAACCCACCGGAGCAACTTTTTTAATTAAACACTTTCAACGCCTCCCTAATCCGCTGCCCGCTCCCACCACCCGGCCCCCTCCCTTCCCCTACCCGACTGCCCCCGGTGGACACCATCTCAGACATTTTCCTTTCCCCTCTCGCGCTCCTCTCCCTTTTGTTCTGCCTTTGTTTTATTCAACAGACGTATAAACTGAAGGGAATTAGTGCCTTTCCTCATTAAGAATGGAGACATATAACGAGGGAGGGAGGGAGGGCAAGCAGGGGAATCTTAAGGTTTTAAAATCGCCAACCTGAAAACATATTTAATGAGATAATTCTTCAGAGATTGGCTGCTACGCTCAAAACAAAAGGCAGGCACACGGCGGAGGCTTACTTAATAACAGCGGAGGCTTGTCTTGCAAAGAGAGAGCCAGCTTGTTTAATCGTACATGGGTTCATCTTGATGCCACGCCGATTCACTTTCCGACGCACGTCACACCATGGTACCAAAAAACCCCCAAAAACCCTAATACCTTTCTGCCTAGAGCTGGAGACGGCAAGACCAATAATCGAAATCACTGCATAACTAATTTACTAACTTTATGTTACGAACATTTAATGTTCAATGCAGAAAAACAAGTCTGGCTACATTTACATGCAGCCAAATAAGCCTTTTCTAAGCAGAATAATGGCAATAACCCAGTTGTGCACAGCCATGTGGACACCAACAACCCAATTGAATAATAATAATAATGATGATAATAATAATAATAATAATAATAATAATAATAATAATAATAATAATACATTTAATTGGTAACGCAACTTAAAGTATCTCAAAGCGCTACAACACATTCCACAGAGTACAACAGAATAAAAACACTAAGGTCAACGAAATAAGAGCAATTAATAGAAGCAAATTTGAAAACAACAGAAGTAAAAACTACTTCTAAAAGAAAGTGAAGGAGTCCGGTGTCCAGGGAGAGTGTGAGTTAAGAGTTTTAAAAAGCCTGTCTGAAGATGAAGGTCTTGAGGCCTTTTGTAAAAGAGTCCAGTGGCTGGGGTTTCCTCCAAACCGAAATATGCTCATATTCTGTTTTTTATAAAACCCAATATTCCCCCTGGGTTACTCCTTTGATAAGCCGAATAGTTGATCATGTATCCTCCTATCAGGATATCCCGATCAAAAGGAACATGAATTTGTGTTCTGCGCATGTTCTATTGGCGAGGAATCTTGGTCTTTGGAGTCCAGGAACTACTTGTAAACATGGCCAAAGGCGAGAGCAACACCACGCCACACTTTTGCAGTGAGGAGGAAACCAATCACTACATCAGTGTGATGAAAGACACAAACATCCTGGCATTTGGAGACGCTAGAAAGGAGCGGGATAGACAGATCCACAAAAAGGGGAGCGCAAAGCTACGCCAAGCAGGGTTTGTAGCAGACCTTCTCCGTGCATGGCTGCTTTGATCGCCATATCACCATTGATTACAATGACCGTACAGGAATAACCCTGTTTGATCACGCATGGAAACTGCTTATTCCCAATGTTTCAGTAACCGGAATATGTACCTTAACACCAATACTGATTGCATGGAAACGTAGCCTCTGAAATAGAGGTGTGTCGCAATAAATTAGAATTAGGGCTGTGGATTGGTTTTATTTAATCAAATTGCATGATTGTCCATAGTTAATCATGATTAATCACAAATTAATTGCATATTTTTTATCTGTTCTAAATTTACCGTAAACAGATATTTTGTATTTTTTTTTGTTTTTAATACTCATATCAACATGGAAGGAGACAAATACTTTCTTCCTTCAAATGCAGCATGTTTATTATTATTGCAACAATGACAAATACTGTCCAGAATAACTCCTCCGCCACAGAAGTCCGCACTTAGCAACCCATTAGTTGGGTCTCTCGAAGGCAGTTCATACGTCCAGTCACTGGACGTCCTCCACAACATTAATCGGCCTGCAAGATGAAGCCACCCATCTGGTGACTGCTGTTGAAAGTTTACGGGTGGCAGAGGAGTCCATTGGTCTCCTCTGCAAAGTATCCAGCATAATTTGCCTGGGGGGGAGGGGGAACTCCGGGGAGGGGGCGTAGGGCTCTCAGCATCAGCTGTATGCTCGGCCGACAAGTGGTACTTCAGACTGGTCGTACTCCGATGGTAACTCATTTCAGCTCGACAGTAAGCAAATAACTTTTGTCCTGTCCAGAGAACCATCTGGCAAAGCTTTGAATTTGAACTTTCTATTCAAAACAGAAGTATTTCTACTATTTTCCTCCATACTGCTCACACTCACTCACAGGTTGTTAGCGGTAACTCGCATGTCAATGCATTCGCTTCCTGATTCCCCAAACTATGGTGTGGGCAAAGGTTCAAACACCACTGTGTTAACCGCGCGTTAAAACAATTATGTTAAAGGGATTTTGGATTTTGCGTTTATTAGTTAATATCGTGTTAACTTCCACAGCCTTAATTAGAATATGATGGAAAAGTCAATTTCCTGTCAAGTCCAAAATCCCCAACAAAGTATTGAGTGCATGTAGATGTACATACTTTTCAGAGGCCAACATGTTTAAAATTGGTCTTTTGTAATCACATTTTTTTGAGATACTGACTTTCAGGTCTTCATCAAATGTAAGCCATAATCAATATAATTACAATAAATTGAATAATTTACTACAGGAAATGTTTCATTCTGTGTGTAATAGATCTATATAATGTATTAGTTTCACTTTTTCTATTGAATTACTGACTTAAATAAACTTTTCTATGACATTCTAATGTGTTGAGATGCACCTGTACCACCAATTAATGAATATCATATTGAAATATACAGTAAAATCAAGCTGCGGTGTTTAAGCCAATGCACATGATGCAACACGAGTGGCAAATTGCTGAATAAATGGCCAAATCTCTTCCACACACATTAATCACTCAGTCTGGCAGACAGCAACAAACCATTGTTGCTAACCGCCAAGCTAACTCTGCCTTGACTTAGCTTGGCGGCTAGTACCGGTTCTTTAATGGACTGGGAAAAAAGTCATGTTGGATCCTCCGTGCACAGTTGGGTCACTCTGCTGCCGTCTGCCAGACTTGTAGAAGCAGGCCAACGGTGGATCATTTATACCGTTTACACCGTCAACTCCTGTTTTGCTATTTCGGCAGTAGCTGACCTGCACCACTCACACTGGAGTTCCTTGAAATAGCTTCCTCGTCGACAAACACGCTTGTCCAGAGCAAACCAACCCTTTTTAAATGGCAGTGTCAATCGAAAGACCTACAATAAAATATCAGGGCGTCCCAATTGAGGAGGGAATTGCTTTAAAGTTCATCACAAGTCGGCCGGTAAGTGTTGTTGGAGCGATGGAGTTCCGATGCGCTGCCTAAAACCTGAAATAAAACTTATATCCTGTGTTCCCGATGGAATGCCAGCACTTTTATTGTATTTTAGTATGAATAAAAGCATGTTTCGTTTCATTATTATTGTCTAAGAGGCACTAAATCACCTTGAATGCTTGAGTCTGGCTCCAGGCGTAGGATTTTGGCAGCGGCACGCTCATTGTTGTCGGAGAAAACAAATAAAATATCCCTGCGCCGTGACGCAATTGACGCCATAAGCAGCCGCTTCATTCATTTCATTCTCTCAATGAGGCTTTTAAAAGGGTACAAACAAACCCTGTGTGCTTTATTTCTCACCACTTGGGGATAATGTTTCACTTGCATCTATTTGCAGGGAGATGGGGGGTGTCGGGGCGGGCTTTGCCTGAAATAAATCCACTAAAAATACGCTCTTTTGAAGACAGTTGGTGGCTTCCTCCACCTGAGAGCGAACCTTTGGGTCTTTTTTTGTTTAGAGGGGGAGCAAGGTTAGGGAGCGGCCCCCGTCGAACCTTGCTTACAATGCACCGACTGTATTTACAGTAGGGGAGCGGCGCGTGGCGGAGCGGCTCCCCGCCACGCGCCGCTCCCTCGCCGGTCGTCTTCAAAGCCTTCGCTGTGAGCTGTTTTTCCCGGCAAACTTCAAAGCGTCCCTCCCACAAACGGCGCCCGGGAACGGACTGGCAACAAGTCGACGTGACCGAGGGTTGCTCGCTGCTGAAACGCTACGGCGCTCGCTCGCACGGATGCGCACTCTCCCCGACCCCCCGGGGAGAACATCGCCTTGACATCGCCGCCACCCCCCACCCCTCCCTCCTCCTCCCCCTCACTCCCTCCCTCCTCCACACACAGAAAAAGTCACATTTATGATGCCAGTGCTGACTTTTTTTAGACGGAGCCTTTCAAGTGTTGTGATTCACTGCCGGTGCGTTCGGGAGGAGCTGGGAAAGACTGGAAGCATCTACAAAGAGGAGCCGCTCCCCAGGTGAGCCTCCGTGATGTGTTTGATGATGGCCTGAGCGACACTGAAGTGGCACGCGGCTTCCCGCTCGGAGCTGTAAACACTCCACTCCGTCAGCCCAAATGGCCCATTCGCGATAAAATATAATAATTCAGCAATATGCTCCAAAATTAATTTTCCACAATGGATGTGACGCTCATTCAGATGTTCCCTTAACTGTCACATTAACTGTTGAGAGTGTGAAATTCCTTATTGCTTCATCTCATTACATCCGTGCCAATCGGCAATTAGGCTCTCCTCCTCCTGAGCCCTTGAGGATGTTTAGACTTCATTCTCCGGCATCAAAGCTGCTTAAAGTGATTTTATTTCCTCCACTTGTCATGTGCGCAGGGGAGTTTGTGCCGCTTCCGGAAACCTTTAAGACGTGGCGCTCTCCTTTTAGTTTTTTGTTGATGGCAGATTTGTTTTGAGTCAGCTCAGTGGTGTAGTCGCCTTTATTCTAGTCGGCATACTCTATAATACTCAGTAATCTAAAAATAATACACTAATGAAATAACAATATACTTATACAGATAAAGTGCAATCAAGTACAAAAAAGGGATAAAGAAGGCAGAGAGGGAGGGAGGGAAGAAGGAAGAAGAGCGGACGGAATGAAGAAAGGGAGGTAGGAAGGAAGGAGGGATACAAGGAAGGGGGGTTGGGAGGGAGGAAGGAAGGAAGAGAGGACAGAAGGAAAGGAGGAAGGAAGAGAGGGAGGAAGGACAGAAGCCCCTCTGGTCCACAAGTTGCCGCTTCTCGTAACACAGAGAAGGTGAATTTATGAACGGAAAAGTGAAAGTTAAAGTAACAAAACCATGCTGATCGTATCTAGTGCGCGTTTCGTAGAGGTTTTACGGTAATCCCTAATGTGTTTTCTAGTGGATGCCACACCACTACACCACTGGCTCAGCTGGTGTTTGGGAAAATGTCGGGTGCGGGACGTGGGATTGCTCACCCGTCAAAGAGGCTGCAGGACTCGATGCAGGTGCGGCCGCGTCTGAAGTAGCGGCAGGACAGGCACTGGTCGGGTCCCGGACCCCAGCAACCGCTGTCCGAGCACATCCGGTCACACACCATACGCTGCTGACCTATGGCGATAGAAACACACACACACACACATGATCAGAAGGCCTTTCACTGATACACAAAATTCATCCACTTTAAAATGGGACGCCCCCTGATAGGCATCATCAACGGTCGCCAATTATGCAGCGTGAGTCTCTGGTATGTAGGGTTGACTGCAAAAACATATACTGTTGTAGTAGGTATGTGTACAAGTACAAACAATTAACCATGGCTGTATATGGCGACTTTACTACATCACCACCTAAAACAATGACATTTCTTAAGTCATGACCTTATAGGACTTTTCTGCATCAGTACAACTACTAGCTAGTTTACTGCTAACGTCGGAGTGGCGCTACAATAAGGTCAAGTACAAGAAGGTCGTCCACACAACAAACTAAGACGATAAAATAAAAAGATATTACCAATTTTATTGTAATTTTTTTACGTCCTTATTAACAAGTAAGCAGTCCGTCCTGCCGCTTTAGTCGCCATCTGCGAGATGTAGCGGATTATTCGCAAGGCATTCGGCCCAGACACGTCACCCTCAACTCAACACTCTCAAGAATCGGGACCCCGGGTCTTTTTTGAGAGTAATGGTTGAAACTGAGGGTTAAGCTAGCAATGCAGCCTTGATTGAAAGGACATTGGTTGCACTTTCCCAAAAAATTTATGTCTTTTTAATGTCTGAGTATGTACTTAATAGAATAACTTCATCTGGACTGTGCTTTTTTATTCCATAATACTGACTTTGCATGAGTGTGTGTTGGTTTTGATGTGTTTTATAACTGGTCTAGTTGGCATTGGTACTCCCCGTCCACCACAGACACACCCTGGATGCTTCTAGTCCCCCCCGCCCCCCCATCCCTCCTAGTGGAACCACAACAATCAATTCTAGCCGCTGAGTGACACCCACTTCCCCGGGAGCGTTGCTCGGTGGGGACCCCCGGACCCTCTGTCAACAGTCGATGGACAGTCAATGGATGGTCCACGGGCGGGTCTAATGAAGAGGCTTGTGTAAGACCCCCATCGATCGGTCTCTAACACCACACTCATTAACTGGCTAATGACATAAACTGTGGAAAACCAGTGTGTGTGCACTTCTGTGTGTCACTGGTGCACACGCACAGGCTAGAAACACGATCTTGTAAACATTTCATTTTCTATTGCAAACGACACTGTTCACCATTTTTCCCTCACATTTTTGTTCAATCTGTTTCATTTAATACACCTCAACAAAAAATCCGTTAACCGTCTTCCAGGGGTGCCGCATAATGGCTTTAAGGGTCAAGAAGTCAAAGCTACCTGAAATATGTCCAAGTAAGATGGGCTGGATTTGCAAAGGCATGCTGGGACATTTGGGGTTTATTTAGAGAACTAATGCAGGAGAAAATAAGCCAACACAAGCACTTTAATAGGTGGTTAACAGTGTGTGTGTGTCTATGAAGATGGGAGTGTGTGTGTGTCTGTGTGTGTGTGTGTGTGTGTGTGTGTGTGTGGAGCAGTTGTGTGTGCAACACGGGACCCAAGGCCATTCTCTGCATGCTTTGCAATTACATCAGCATGTCAATATCTGCATATTCAATAATACTCTGCATATGAGATTCTATAGTCGGCTATTTAAATCTTATTAAATTTTGCTTATTATAAAGTTTCCTTATTAGAGGGAATTAAGAAGTGAAGAAAAAAACAACTCATGCAGGGTATAAAAATGACTCTGATAACCAGAAAGTGTTGTAGAACCTTTGTAAACTTTAAATTAAAGGTTTTTACAACTTGACTGGATATGATTGTTATATAACTTTTGCTTTTTAACTATTACAAATGGATTTTTACAACTTTTAAAATCAAATCTTTGTTGTTTGTTGTTATTTGTTATTATATTTTTTTGTTGTATTACTTGTTTTTTATGTCAGTATCTGCATATTCAATATTACTCTGCATATGATGTTCTATAGTTGGATTCTATAGTCGTCTATTTAATTCTTATTAAATTTTGCTTCTTACAAAGTTTCCCTGTTAGAGGGAATTAAGAAGTGAAGAAGAAAACAACTCACGCATAGTATATATGACTTTGACAACCAGAAAGTGTTGTAGAACCTTTTAAACTTTTTTTTGACTACATTTCAAAGGGGTTTTTGCTTTAGAAGTTCACTGGATTTAATTAAACAAATTGATCTTTACTGCTGTCTAATCAAACATAGGGTTTCAGAAAATTACGAATTGTGTCTTCAATTTAATTGATTTTCATTTATTTGGGCCAATAAGAATCAATAGGTGTCTCTGTGTAGCTCAATTTGTAATGTCATCATTTACTATCAATGTTTTTATCATTTGTTTTTATGTTCGTTGTTATTTGTTCTGTTTTTATGTTTTATTACTCCATTCGAAGAATTTTTTTTTCTGCTTTATAAGTTCACTGGATATGATTTAGCTAATTAACTTTTACTTTTGAACTCTTACAAATTGATTTTTAATGCTTTCTAATCAAACCTAGGGTGTCAGAAAATTACGAATTGTGTTTTTAATTTCATTGATTTTCATTAATTTGGGCCAGTTAGAGGCAAGTGGTGTCTCTGTGTAGCACAGTTTGTCATTTTAGCATATATTATCTTTGTTTTTTTATCATTTTTGG
Source organism: Mullus surmuletus (assembly GCA_903171835.1). Taxonomy (NCBI): domain Eukaryota; kingdom Metazoa; phylum Chordata; class Actinopteri; order Syngnathiformes; family Mullidae; genus Mullus; species Mullus surmuletus. The sequence continues at coordinate 223,500 of CAESWR010000862.1, forward strand.
ACTTTTTTGGACATATTTCAACATGGAATTGATGGAGTTCTGCAGTTTTGTGCACCACGTCGTTAAGACTCTGCTACTCACTGCATTCTTTGGGCTCCCGGTTGTTGCGGATGAGAACCTTCTGGCTCTGCGTCCTGAACAGCGAGGTCCAGTTGACGGTGTTGTAGTAGCACAGGCGGCTGTTGTTGAAGATGTACACGTTGCCGGCGCTGATCTCGTTCAGCGACTGGAACTGCAGGGAGGAGATCCAGCGCTGCTTCAGGATCAGCAGGGAGATGCCGCTTCCACTGCACAGATACAGAAGGTGGGGGTGGGGGGGGATTAACATTTCAGATGGAGCGTGCTGATGAAGAACACAAGCAAAGTCAGGGGATGTCACTCAGAGCCATTTCTCCAATAAGGAAGGTCGAACTCCAGTAGGAAAAAAAAACGGATAAGGAGGGAGATGAAGGAGGAGGTTTCTCCCGCTGTTATTGTTTGTTGCCGAGCCGCAGGTTCATCGCCGGCATTATGAAACCAGCACGGCTCCATCCTCCGATCCGCCACTGGTGAGCGAAAAACCCAACCTGTTATTGAAATGAGGCTAATCGAAGCTGCGCGGCGCTGCAACGCTCCCGAGCCAAACAACACGGGCCACCGAGTGCCTCATTAACTTCTCACAGTAAACATCGAATCACAGAAGAAGAAGGGAAAAAAAGGGAATGGTGGGTAAGAACAGAGAGGGCTCAGAAGCGGAGCATATGTGCTTGATAATATCATTTGTAACATCATATGGAAAAGAAAAAACCCTCCAGTGCGTCGGTGTCAAGTGACCTGGTATTAAGATATCAAGCACCTCTCATGGTCATTAGCCCCGCAGACGAATGCAGAGGACATCATTCAGTGATGCGCTAAAAATGTGTGCAGCGTGTTGGAAAATTCCTTTCATATTAATTAAGGATGTTGTAAACGATATTCTACCATGAGGTGTGGTCGTGAGCAGCAGCATTTCAGACCAAAACGAAATGGCAGACCTCTCCGCTGGCTTCAAGTTTCGCGTTAGCTTTTAGCCTTAGCAGCTGGTGGGGCTCTCCATGCTTTAGCTTTAGCATTAGCAGCTAGTTGGGCTCTCCTTGCTTTAGCTTTAGCATTAGCAGCTGGTAAGGCTCTCCATTAGCTTTAGCTTTAGCCATAGCAGCTGGTAAGGCTCTCCATTAGCTTTAGCTTTAGCATTAGCAGCTGGTAGGTCTCTCCATTAGCTTTAGCTTTAGCCATAGCTGCTGGAAGGGCTCTACATTAGCTTTAGCCTGAGCAGCTTTAAGGCTCTCTATGCTTTAGCTGCTGGAAGGGCT
>CAESWR010000863.1:99310-109656 GCA_903171835.1 Mullus surmuletus
GGGGAGCACCTGACGGACGGGCAGCGACCGGCCGAGCTGCCGGCGGACGCACCGTAAACACACACATCCACACTGCGGTGTCCGAGCCGAGCATCGTCTCCACAAAACCTGCACAAAAACAATTCATTCTCCTGAGTTTGTTCTTTTCTTCTTACCTTCCGGAGTTCATGACGGATGGCTTTTCCGGGAGGAACGCCGAGCTTCTCTCTCTCTCCCTCCCTCTCTCTCTCTCTGGCACGGGGAGGCAGAGGATGGAGAGGAGAGGAGGAGGAGGAGAGGAGGAGAGGAGAGGCTTGTTGTTGTTGCAGCTGACGGCGTCACTGACTCCCAAAGTCTCCGTCTCCTCTACGCACGTCCGCGCCGCGCTGCCTCCGCGGCGGCTCCACCGACTCCCGTCGTGTGTGATGAGGGCGCGATGCAGCCAGAGCCGCTTCCACTTGTTCAGCCTCTTCTTTTTGTTTGTCCCTCCTCACCGCCTCGCTCCGTCGCCGCTGCGCCCGGAAAGTGGTGCTGAGGAGAGCGCGGCTTGACCTCAAAGTCCTCAGTGGCAGCATCATGTTCTGAAAAAAGAAAGAAAATTCAAATTCCTTATTTTTAACGTCAAATATATTCATTATGCATCCACTGTGATGCATATTACAACCTCTAAAGTCAATTTTACAAAGTGTTCGATTGGCCAGAGTGATTATAATTCAGCTATAACACAATGGTTATTTTTATTCTAACATGTTGGGGCTGTCATAGTCTGATCAAACCTGCTTTAAGACGTTAATATAATCTCAGCAGTGTGAACAGAATCTGAAAAAGAAGATTATTAGTATTTTTGAGTATTTTTTGCCACTAATACACGTGAATTGTAAACTTGTTTTGTGGGCCACATGCCACACATCAGTCCAGAACAAAGCTACATTTCTGCACAGAGAACCATTTTGACTTGATCACACAGGTGTTACGAATGAGATTAATTAAGGCAACATGACCCTGATATTAATTAATGAATGTGATAAGGAACACCTGTTTGCACCCACTATTTCATCTCACTTATCCTGAAAGGTTCACTGTGATAAATGAGAGAAGGTCAGATCATGACAGGGATGAGTTTGTGAAGAGCAATATTATATTTAACAATTCATAATATCAGTGTGTATCTATCTATTTATCTGTCTGTCTGTCTGTCTAACACACATACACGCGCTCACACACACGTACTGTATATAGAATTCATATACATTAATATAGGTTTGTAAATTTTATTATCTTAATTATTCTTCACCTTTTGCACCGTAGTGACGCGACGAAAGAATTTCTTAATAAAGATTAATAAAACACTTTTCTATTCTATTCTCTTTTCTCATCTTCCTCTTTTCTGATCAGGCGCCCTCGCGTGACGTCACCGGCGCTCTCAGGACCCAGCTCCGCCCAAACCGGAAGTCAACACACTTGTTTTACCATGTAAAAGCGGCTCCTCTCGGCACTCATTGCAGCGGTGTGTTTTTTCTCGCGGGTCACTAAGATGCCGTTGTTCGATGGACTGGGCAGCGGGGCGGAGAAGACCGCCATCGTCATCGACTTGGGAGCCGCGTACACAAAGTGAGCGTCCGCCGTTAGCATCAGCTGTTAGCATCCACCGCTAGCATCGCCGTTAGCATCGCGGCTCACGCCCTTTCACACGCAGCATGCTAGCGCGGCGATGCTTCTAAACAAAACACAGCGAATTCGGGGATAAAACTCTGAAACGCATGTTTTTTATTGTTATACTCGCCGTATTTATGTGGCGTTAGCTGGTAAATCCTCCGCCTGTCAGGCTAACACGTCAGTGCTAGCTTAGCATTAGCAGCTAACGCTAAAGCTAACGTCAACATGAACACTCAAGACAATTTTTTTTTTTTAAAGAAACTTTGTTAAATAACGTTTAACATTATTTTTATATGATTATATATTATTATTATTATTATTATTATTAAATAACGTGGTGCAATCAACACTCCAACAGAACATCATTTCAATACAAACAATATAGTACTGAAACAATTATTCAAACAAAAACACTGTAAAGTGAAAGTGTTTACAGCTTTCATGTTAAAGGAGTTTTTAATAGACTTCATGTGTTGCTTGGCTTCATTTTCAACAAATAAGAAAAAGTGGTTTTTGATGAGTATTATTGACATTTATGAGCGTGCCACTTGACTTGTTGTATAATAAGATCGATGATGTAGTATTTGTTTTTCTTTAGAAGATGGAATGTTAGTGAAGCCAAACAACACATGTTCAAAGCACAGGGAAAAAAAGAGGTTCAATCGAAAAAAAACAAATTGGGTAACAAATATCTTCCCATGATTTGGTTGAGACCAAAACAAATGAAAAGTGTCTTCAGGATGTATACTCGAGACAAATAAGAGCACTCGACGCCAGTAGCAACACAGTAACCTACAATGACGAAGTGAACTATACGTGTTTGATTGTTGCACAGTTAGAGAGTGTTTATTATATCCTGCATTGTTGTCATGGTGTGATTGCATTGAGAGCAATGCCAGATGTTGTTGTCACTGTGTTGCCTTCTAATCATTTTAGGTGTGTAAAGTCTGTCTGATGTTGAGCCAAGTTGAAGCTATTGGATTGTTTGGAGGGCTGATATAGCAAACTGACTTCAGGCAAATCACATGAACATCACAACACAACCCCCTTTTTTGGCATCTTTCAGTGAATAAAGCTTACTTTCTTCTCACTTGGTTCCAGCGTGCATAGTTTATTTGTAAGTGTCATTTTTAGTAGGGGCGTCCCGATACAGCTTTTTCACTTCCGATACGATGCTCATATTGCAGCCTTGAGTTTTGGCCGATACCGGTATCGATCGGATATTGGCGCGATTCGTACATACTTTTATGATTTATTCTGTAGTATGGAATGTAAGAAAAGGCTTGATCAAGTGATATTACTCAAACAGAGAACAATAGTCAGCAACAGTAGCTATGAGAAAAACTGTCCCATTGATTATTAACCAATGACTTGCATACATTTGAAGCTTAAACATTAGAATATTCTACATAGAAGAGCTGGAGCGGAGTCTGGAATGGACTGCTTTTATCTGAGTGGGTATATCAGAGAGACAGGCTGATTTAATCCGATACTTGTTTTTTTTTTTGCTGATATTGAACCGATATCAGTATGGGTTTGGAACATCGCTAATGTTTAGACAACTGTAGATGTCATAGTTTTGGCTAATTGTACTATTCCTCTCTTTGCAGATGTGGCTTTGCAGGGGAAACGGGGCCCAGGTTCATCATTCCGAGCGAAATCCGCAAACCAGGACAGCAGCAAGTGAGTCACAGACACACCTTTGTTGAGGTGTTAAGTGCTAAAATGGAACATGTTGGAACATTGTCACACTGTGCTTTGGTGTCTCACTTTCAGGCCACCAAGGTGGTTCAGTACAACATCAACACAGAAGAGCTCTATATCATCCTCAAAGAGTTCATCCACATACTGTACTTCAGGTGAGACACGTCCAACAGTTCTTGAAAGGCTCCACATTTAGGAAACAAAAGTGTGAATGCAAGATGTGCTGCTAAGCTTAAAAGACTGTTTCAGGTTTTAACAAAGACTGTATCCATGTGTTAAATCAGACACCTGCTGGTGAACCCTCGCGACAGAAGAGTGGTCATTATCGAGTCCATCCTCTGCCCGTCTCACTTCAGGGAAACGCTCACCAAGGTCTTCTTCAAACAGTTTGAGGTAGGAGAGGCTGGAGATTACGCTTTTCCTCCGCCAAAACCCTTTCGTTAAAGAAGGCTCTATTCTTAACTTGATCCTAATTAAATCAATTTAGACTGAACACGTGTGTTTGTTTGTTTGTTTATGTGCGTGTGTGTGTGTACTTTAGGTTCCCTCTGTGCTGTTTGCACCGAGTCACCTGATGGCCATCATGACCTTGGGCATCAACTCCGCCCTGGTGATGGACTGCGGCCACACAGAGACCCTGGTGCTTCCCGTATCCTTTACTGAGACAGAAAAAACTTCTAGGGGCGTCCTGAGTGGATATTGATATCGGATATCGGTTTGATATCAGCAAAGAAAACGAGTATAAGATTAGGGTTGGATCTAAAATCTCCGATATAAGCACTCCGGTCCTGTCTAACATTACATCCTACAGAATAAGTAATAAAAGTATGTATTACTCTTGCTGATATCATATCGGATCGATATTGGTATCGGCCAATAGTCAAGGCTGCAATATCAGTATCGTATCGGAAGCGAATAAATTGTATCGGGACGCCCATATCGGCGTCGGTGTAATTGCTTCTGCAGTTACTAAAGCGTGGAGGGAAAGAAATTAATCCTGAGAGCTGTTGTGCTTTAAGCAACTGCATGTTTTCCTTTTCCACGTTATGTAAATAATACATTTAGTGGTTGTTGGAGGAACCTTTTGGGGGAGCAAAGCGATCATCTCTGGGCTCGGGGCTTGTACGCTACCCTCCTCAACTCCAGACGCAGGTTTACGAGTGCACTCCGATTCTGCCAGCTTGGGAAGCTTTGCCGCTGGGTGGAAAAGCCGTCCATAAGTAAGTAGCTCTAACAAATTCAAACCAAGTGTGTGGCGTTTTTTGCGCAGAATGAACACTCCTTATTAGGGCTGCCGTTCTGATTGCAAGTGGCCTGACTGATTGTGTGTGAATTTATTGCAGAGAATTAGATGGCCTCCTCGTGGAGCAGTGCACGGTGGACACAGACGCCACCAGCGGGCAGAGCGTTCCAGCTGCTATTGGTAATTACTGTGAAATCTGTTTAAAGAGGCCAATGCGTGTGGATTATTTTTACAGCGCTGAGCACAGCAGAATATAATGGCTTTGACCCATTATGCGTCATTTACTATTCATAAGAGGTTGTCTCCGCTGGACGTTTTCCGCGAACGCCTTCCTGAATTGGTGAATTATAAATATGCGCAGAGTCTATTTTAGACTTTTACTGGGAAGAAAGTCGGCTGAATTACAGCTGCAGCAGAGCGAGGGACGCGACACTACATCAATAATTAAGACGGGGGCGGGGGGGCACGCCGGCTCGCTCGGACCGCCACGTTGCGTCGCCGCAATGAGCCACGCAGGGCTGAGAGGCTTCAACTCAAAGTCTAAAAGCTATGTGTTGGCACCACCGTGGAATTCGTCAAGACGTGCGTTCGTCGTTTGAATTTCTCTGAGAAAGAAGTCACCGTGTCGTTCCCTGCACCGTCAGCTCATAGTTTTCCCGAATGCTGATTCAGCTTTGTCGAAAAATGTGTGTGTGTGTGTGTGGGGGTGTGTGTGTGTGTGGGGGGGGGGGTGTTAGGGGCGGTGATCTTTGCACAAGTGAGCCAGAAAAAAATGAAGATTCACTCCATTTTTTTGTCTCTTTTTGTCATCTCTGACCTCAGGGACCATCCCGGAGGAGACTGTGGAGGACATTAAGGGTATGTTTGACTACAGTAAATCAGCAGCGTTGGAATATTTTAAAGCACCGACACAAAATGTGCTTCCATGGTTTCAAATGAAGCTTTGATTTGTAACAGTTATCGTCCTCCCGCAGTCAGAACATGCTTCGTCAGTGACATGCAGAGAGGCCTCAAAATCCAAGAAGCCAAATTTAACCTGGAAGGCACGGCTGAGGTGAGCACACTCTGCTTTACCTCGGTTTTCTCTGCATCAGTGAGCAACTGCTGTTGGTTGTAACAGGACGGGATGATTCTTGTGTTTGCACTTGTAGCGTCCAGACCCTCCTCCAGACGTGGACTATCCTTTGGACGGGGAGAAGATCCTGCATATCAAAGGATCCATCAGGTGGTCCTTCCTTCTATCTTTTAATCCTCAGAGGGGTTTGTCGGCAGTGTTCGTGTCTCGGTATGACAGTGTTCTTCTTGTTTTCTGATATTTCTCCTCCTGTTTTGCAGGGATTCTCTAATGGAGATCATGTTTGAGCAGGACAATGAGGAGAAAAGCGTGGCCTCTCTGATCCTGGATGCCCTGGTCAAGGTAGTTGAGAAGTTATTATTAGGTTTATGTGGTGAATTATGTCATAATCTATTTTTACCTGTCACTTTAATTTTCAAAATGCGAATAATGACCTTTCCCTCCCGACCTCCTTGGTACCGCTTGTTCGCTCTGTAGTTTCCGAGGGCTGATTACTTGTTTGTCCTTCATCTTCTATTGCATCAGTCTCTCTTTTTTCACCACTTTTATCAACACCATTATCGTCATTGGGCTTTTTATGGGGAAACTCCGTACACTCAGCTGCCGTGACTGTTTTCTGAGTGAAGCCAAGGCATACATGCATTAAGAGAGACAATAGCTGACTAATGTGCTCACTTGCCACCAAGTGGCCAGGGATGTGAATTGAACTCTGTCAATATGACAGATGTCCTTAAGATTTTTCCATCACCGTTTTCAAAAAACGGTCAATGTATTCAAAATCAATATCAATATATTCGGTTAACGCCACCCCTGAATTAGTCCCACATGTGGTATTACTTGATGTACATCGGAGGCGTGTCGGACATGTGACGCACGAGCGGCCACGCCCTCAAAGCTGTACTTCGCCAATTGTCACAATACAAGTACGCAAAAAAAGAGCCGTGCTGAGATTGTCTGCAGAAACCAGAAGCCCGCCGCACCTCGTTGGCGTCTGGACTCACATGACGTGTGTAACACCTGACCCCGACACACATCTAGTACATGCGGTGGAGGGTTTCCTCTTTACTGGCTACAACCGCAGCACACGCACTGTTCTTGGATGATAATCAACAGCATTATAAGCATTTACACACTATTCATATATACCTCTCCATATCATATTTAATCTTAAAAAATACATACTAATTGCTATGACTCAATGCTTCTTTAAAAGAGAAGCAGACCTGCTTTAGTGCAGTTTTATTCTTTTCCTCTCCAATTTGCATGAAAAAAAATAAGCGTAATCGCCTTAATCATCTCACTGCAAAGCTTCGTCATCTTCTGCGGGAGCAACGTGGAGGCCTAGTTTCCACTCCTCTCGGGGCGGTTGACGGAGGAGATAGCGGTTGGATTTATAATGTTGTTGCCATGGCGACAGCAGCGGCCATGACAGCAATTTGAAGTGCTTTTTTTTTATGCGGTTGTTGTTGCATGTGGGCTTTGTAGTCAGCTCAGGATGACCCTAATTCCTTCGGATGTGAAGGATCCGAGTAGGTCATCAGCGGAGACATAGAAATATGACGTAGAGAGGAGGTAAAGATCTGCACTTCCTTCTAGACTGTGGCAATATGGACCAAAACTCCTATACCCAATATATTTAGGCTGAATATTGATAGACAAAATATATATCCCGGTATTTTTTCCTCAAAGTGAGCTAAATGTCAACGTCAAATATGACATGTCACAAGTAGTGTGATTGAAACCAGCTGTTTCAATGAACAGTTGTAAAAACAAATAAATAGATTTCTTCACCTTATTCAAACTCATAACAATTTAAACATAACTTTATAACAACATAAGTAATTATTTATTTATTTTTTAATAAATATAAGAAAAGTAAAATAATTGCCAATCTTTTCAGTATGGTTTGACTACTGAATGGCTTCTTGAAATCAAATTAGAGATTTTTTGATGAAGTGTGTGTTTCCCTCCAGTGCCCCATCGACACCCGCAAGGTGCTCTCTGAGAACCTGGTGGTGATCGGCGGCACAGCCATGTTGCCGGGCTTCCTGCACCGCCTGCTGGCCGAGATCCGCCTCCTGGTGGAGAAACCCAAGTACAGAGACGTCCTGGCCAGCAAGAGCTTCCGCATCCACGCTCCGCCCGCCAAGCCCAACTGCACCGCCTGGCTCGGAGGTCAGTCGCCGGCTCGCGTTGAAATATTTACCAGCGCCTGCTCGGCTGAAGAGCCTTTTTGGATGAAATTTTACAGCAGGATTGTAGATAAATATTTCTCCAGTGGTAGCATGCGCCAAATCTCACCATGTCAGCGGTTTATTTTTCCCCTTTTTTTTTTTTAATCTGTCCACATAAGAATTTTTTGTCTAAACATTGTGACTAGGGGTACATCACTTCCGATATGATTTGAGTATTGGCCGATACCGATATTGATCTGATCCGATATCAGCACGAATCTTACATACTTTTATGACTTATTTTGTAGTATGGAATGTTAAAAAAGGCTTGATCCAGTGATATTACTCAAACAGAGAACAATAGTCAGCAACAGTAGCTATGAGAAAAACTGACCCATTGACTGTTAACCAATGACTCACATACATTTGAACCTTAAACATGAGAATATTCAACAATCATAGAAAAATAGATAAGAAATAAAATTAGAAGACCCTGAAAAATAACCTCAATATCTCTTATATCAGAGATTTTAGATACAGGTCGATATAACCCGATAGTCGTATTCTTGCTGATATCAGACCGATATCAATATTAATGTAAAGTAAGTAAGGTTTATTTGTATAGCGCTTTTCACAGATTAAAATTACAAAGTGCTTTACAATGCATAAAAAAGCAGAACATTGAATAACATTTAGCAGTAATAAAAATTCAAGAGGTTAAGACCTAGATTTTATTGTTTTCAATTGTGTCTTGCTGATTTTAATCTTTATGTAAAGCACTTTGAGTGACCTTGTGTTGAATTGTGCTATACAAATAAACGTGCCTTGCCTTGCCTAGATAAGAATATAAAAAAATGAAAATATAATTAAGTAACACGCGATATAGTGAATACAAAACAATTAAACGAAGGCAATTTTAAAAAGATTTTCAGTCAGTCTGATTTCAGGGTGCAGTGCATTCCACAGTTTTGGTGCAAAGACAGCAAATGCAGAATGAGGGGGGGGGGGAGTCGGATGGTGACTCGCCTAATTGCAGCCTTTCATGTATTTAAACTCCTCCCTGCTCACCAGGCGCCATCTTCGGAGCGCTGCAGGACATCCTGGGCAGCAGGTCGGTGTCCCGCGACTACTACAACCAGATGGGCCGCATCCCGGACTGGTGCTGCCTGAGCTCCCCTCCTCCAGAGTCCCTGTACGAAGCTGGGAAGACCCCACCACCACTCATGAAGAGAGCCTTTTCCACAGAGAAGTAGAGCCCCCCCCACCCACCCCCACACACACACACTCCCCGATATAGAGCAGCAGACCAGTGATCTTATATAACCACATAAACCAGTGTTCATGTGTTAACACCAACAGCTCTAGATGTTTTTAATATCTAGCACCTTCTTTTTGCACTGATCGTGGGCTGTTGTGATGATCGGGCTGTTTGTTGTGTTCGGGTCGCGGCGTTTAAGACGTGCAGCCGCGCAGGGAGCCTCTCGGGGCGACTCCCTGAAACCTGTACGTGCTCATTCTCAGCGCTCATCTCCGCGTGCGGGTCTGACTGACAGTCAGAAGTGAAAGCAGATGCCGCCGTCGCCCCATTGTCAGCAAAGACGACAATTGTTGCTCAATTGTGTTTTGAGTGTGAAATGTGGAATTATGAAAGTTTGTGTGAGTATAATGGCCCCAGTGTGTCATTTTATTTATTGTTTGTGCTTAAAAAGTCAAGTTTGAATTGTGGAAGTCGTTAACGAGGGCCCGCACACTTTACCACGCTACTCGGTTCCGGATGAAGAAAAAAAAGGGTTTTCTTCAACCAAAAAAAGCATGAAATCATGTGTGCTGGCCATCGTTCTGTACAGGCTTTCATAGACGCTACACACAGCTCGATTGTTAACCTTTCCATATTCCAAACAATAAATATTCCAAGTATCATCCGTCGTGTTTTGTCGTTTTTAATCTCTGCATGATTATCTATTGAAAAAAAAATTTAAACAAGCCGGAAAAAAAAGGTGCATTTTGTAATTTCTTGACCTTTTTCTGTGTTATTTAACGTCATTATTTACTGCGGTGAGTTTGGTCTGCAGGTCGGCGGTCCTTTCAACCAAACTTGTCTCCAAAAACCTCGACATTAGTGTCCCAGAATGGAGCAGCATCTGTTTGGCCTTTTGGGTCACATTCATCACTCGATGCTGCTCTCGTCTCGGCTACTGTTAGAGCTTGGGAACCAGTGGCTTTACCCACAATGCACCTGCAGAATAAGGCATTTTTATAGAAAAAAGGGGGCGGAGGGGAGGAGTGTGGGAAAGTGGACAAAATTAGGACCCGATGAATGTGATACAAAGGTAAGTATTCTGCCTTCTTTCCAGCTTCTGAACATGTTTTCCCCAATAAGGGAGTTTCCTCACGTTTTGATTGTTTGAAATGCAAACTCTAAACATTTTAAGATTACATTCATTGTCTGCTTTCAAGAAATGTCAGATACCATAAAAGCTGAACCTCTTGCAAAACCACAAGTATTTTTTTTTTT